>PUQB01000440.1:0-24108 GCA_003024785.1 Selaginella tamariscina
TGCTACTTCATGCAGTATGTTTTTTAGTATATACAGGTCTCCAAAAGGTTTCTTTCGTGGCTACTATTGTATATACAAGGGCAAGTTCTTTGAGTTGTTTCATTTGGGTTTTTTTTTATGTGACTAGTTCATGGACCAGCATGCAATAGTATCCAACATTGAAAGATCAGTAAAGGTCAAAGCATGACAAACTAGGCATCTGCGAGCTTGAGCTTCAAGTCCAAGACTCCAAGGTATATGGGATATTCTTTAAATATTCTAGGGTATCTTGGAAATAGCATATAGAATATTCTTGTATTCTCGTTTTTATGTTTTTTTAATACAATTATGTTCAAATAAAAAACTGGACTCAATAGTCCTAGGGTTTAACACTCAACACCCACTCTAAGGAACATACATATTCATGAGTTTGTAGATGCATCTAGGATATTAAGGTGGCCATAATAGAGGCCTTGGTTACTAACTTGTTCGATATTGAACCTGTACCCAACTATGTTGTCGTCGGGGACTCCGCAGGCCAGATGTGGTGTTTGCTATGAAGCCTCGGGGTCGCCAGGACGCTGTGATAGTGTTCAGTCCCAAGGGTTCGCACCAGTGAGCCGACCTTACCTTGGAGTACTGGAAGGTACTGAGATGGCCTTTATCCAAATGCCGCAAGGGTTTGTGTACAGGTATGGAAAAGTCCTAGAACAGTGCTGCTGTCCTACCTAAGTACGTTCTTGGCCTCAAAGCAGAGTGAGAAGGAGTAGCCGGAGAGGTGGTGAACAGAAGGAACATGTATATATGTATATATTGCGCCCCAGAAAGGTGGGCAAGATACAAGATGAAAACAGACTAGAAGACTCCAAACCCAATACCAGCCTCCCAGCTTATGCTAGTGCTAGATCCTAAGTACAAGTGGACCCTCTCACTGGTCTGCACCCTGTGATAGAGTCCTACTTGTAGCATTTATGCGCCTCCATACGCGTGTTGTCCCGAGTACTTGGTAGTTGATCCGGACGATCGGATCTACGCCTGGGTTTAAGCGCCGCTTGACAACTATCATTATTAGTTCATACATGTTATACCTTCCCCGCTCGATCGCTCCGTCCCATCACTTGTTTGTGCCACTAGCGGTTTTGACGGTGGTCAAACCACCGTCAACCATTATTCGTTGGCAGTCCTGGGGCCATGTGCTCCCTTAACCTAGGTCATGTTCGAGTGGTTTGCAGTAGGTAGCGCTTCGCTTTCAACTACGGCTGCTTTTGTTTTAGGGTGGCGATCATTGATCCTGTAAACAGTAGCCTTTTGTAGCTCCCTTTGGAACCTCACCTCATGCTGCTCTTGCACGTGTTTTACTTGACCTCTCTAGCTCTCAGATTTGCTCGCACGAGTGTTGTAGTTCTTGTTGGGCGTGCTCCCATGACAAGCCCTATATATCTTTATTGTCGCATTCAGAGACTTTATGAGGTAACATCATGCTTGTAGAAAACCATTTCAAATGTTTCGTAATAATTGTATTTATTATTGAATTTTTGCACACTTAATTTGATACTTACATTTTCATGTATTTTTTTTGATTCTGGCTCATGTCACTGATACTTTTGCCTTTGTCTTCGCCTGGAAAATAGACATTGTTAAACTATATTTTATATGAACGATGATGATTCCAAGTGTATTGATACGGTTGTTCACTTGTGTTAGGAATGCACCAAATAATTTCAAACTTCCAAATGATTGGCCAGGCATATTTACACTCCAACGCTATCCGATACACCGATAGCTAAGAGGGACGTATTCGGCAATGTACATTATCCAAACATTACAAGTCAAGCTGCACAGAGCATCGTCAACTTGATTAGGGGTCCTCACAGTGATGCATGGGTTTTTGACTACTACACTAGAGGATTCATCTTGAAGGAGTGTTATCTTCGGATACATGTGTGTTGCCATTGAAAAGGATAAGACCATGGTTGAGGACTTGAACAAGTGAAGAGAGGTTCTCAACTGACTACCCCAACAAACCCATACAGAAGTATTTGGGAAAGTTCCCTCTCGAGAAGTGCAATAGTTTGAGGAGGAATCTGATTCAATGTCGGAGTCTGAGAATGATTATTAGACCAAAAGTTATCTCAAGGAGTACAGAACATTCACTTACTCCATTGACCGTGGAAACATCAACAGAAGAAACGGAGATGTTAAACGATCTTCCAAGCAGTTAAAACCTTTTTAACCTCACTCAGAAGGTAATAGTGAAGAAGTATTGTTAATGAATGTTAGAGTGATGAATAATTGTAAATGAGTGTAACATAAGGCATTTTTGTATATTCGTTTAATTTATACAGAAAATAAATTCTCAATGATTAAAAAGCTTTTAGTTCAAACATGGGTCACACATTAACAAGGTAAATAATATACCTTGCTAATTATAAGGCCAGCTAACTATCATTTGCAGATGTAATGAAACAATTGAGAACATGGATTTTCAGCAATGGCATGAGGTAAAAGAGGGGTTTGGCAAAATTTCTTGTGCCACATGTTAGAATGATAGAGTTCATGCAGGAAATGGATAATAATGCAGCTCAAAACATCCTTACTATGAAGACCACTTCAGTTTCTGCATCACCATTTCTATTGCCTTCAATTCCTAAATCACTTTCTTCAGTGCCTATCATATATGAATCTTGTAAGGATGATGTATAAATAAATGATAAAGGGATCGGCAACAATATAACATCAAAAGATAAATGTGAAAAGGACCAAACAAGTGAGTTGCAAAGCATTCAAGAGGCAACGCTGCCCCTTGTTACTCATGGTCATATTGTGCATTAGATGTCAATGGTTTTTGTTTCATCAACAAAGGCGTGAGACAGAGAAAAAGAAATCAAATAAGGAGATTTCATTCGTTGTCATGGTAAATTTGACATAATATTATTTTTCGTCCGGGGTTGGACTATCTCTTTCAAAAGCTTAAGAAGATGGGTGCACTTGTGGGGATTTGGTCATGCATGTAGATTCACAACTTGACACCGTTACTGAATTTGCTTAACAAACATTGTAGTGTTGTAGAAGAGGTGATTCATAAATATTGAATTTCTGACCAGCGAATATGTTATATAAACTCTCGAATTTTTACGATATAAAAAAGGAAAGCAAGCCATACTTCTTCAAGAATGAAAGATTAATTGGGCTTCATTAGGAGATCAATCAGTTAAGGATAATGAAGAACACACGTATCTTAGTGGTAGACGACTCTCCTTAAAAGGCTATGCTCAACCAAACATTGCTTGTATCCATCCAATCACTTTCGACCTATATTTTGATATTAATACCATGAATGAGCTAGTGAATTACTTGGATACGTGACTTAGAAAGAAGAATATTGAAAACTCTTGTGAACAATATCAACCATATAAAACATACCTTGATGCTTTTCTTTCTCGTGATTTCGAATTTTATAAATTAAAGGAGAGTAACCGGTGCTTTACAATATTATTATTAAGAAATGTCATTTTTTAAAAACCTTTATGCAATCTTGTTCTTATTACAGTTTATGTATTAACAAGGATGGCAACTCTTAACTGCATTCGCGAGACGGTTAGGTGGTGGCAACAATATAAAGATATTGACCAAAATGATTCAATTAATCCGAAAAGTGATGACTTAAACAAAATGAGAAGATTTCTTTGTATTGTTAAGGATAAAGTATTTACAAATAGATTAATAGGTTGATAAGGAAATGATTTCATTTGTAATTAGTATTTTTTAATTATTGTAAAATATTTTTATAATGAAGAATAATATGAAATTCTAAGATATTTTAGGAATATTCCTTACTAAGGAAGGCTAATAAAGGATTAATTTGTTAATTAATTAAATTTAGGGCTTAATTATATATTTATTAAATAATTAATTAATAATTAAAACTTAAGTAATTAATAATTTATTTTATATTCTCATTTTCATGTCTCATGTCCATTTTAATTACAACATGCATCAACTAATTTGGACACGAATCATCAAATCTAGATTTTTCTTTTAATAATTTTGGTCTCGATGCAAATCTTAGTCTAATCTTTGTTTTGCCCATTCCATAGGCCAATATTCTCTAAAACCTTCATGGCTTTTTAAACAACATAATTAATAAAAACCAATGGTCCACAACTGATTTGGACATGAATCGTCAAATTTAGGTTTGCTTTTAATGATTTTGGTCTCGATGCAAAGCCCTAGTCTTGATTGTGCACTCTGATCTTTGTTTCATCTGGTCTATGGGCTAATACTTTATAAAACCTTCACAGTTGCTTAAACAACATAATTAATGGCCCATACTAATTTTGACATGAATGTGAAATCTAACTCTGTTTTTAATGATTTTGGTCTCGATGCAAAGCCTTAGTCTTGATCTTGAAGCCTGTGCACTCTAATCTTCATTTCATCTCGCCCTGCTATAATTTTATAAAACCTTCATATGCTTAAACAAAATAATTAACAAAAGCCAATGGCCACAATTAATTTGGACATAAATTGTCAAATCCATGTCCATTTTAAATTATTTTGGTCTTGATGCAAGGCCCTAGTTGTGATCTTAAACCCCATGAAGTCTGATCTTTGTTCTTATTTGCGTGTTAATATTCTTCAAATCCTTCATGACTACTTAAATAGTGTAATTAACAAAACAACAAATTCTTATAATATTTCTAGAGGAGTTTTATGAAGAACAAAACAATTAAATAAAAAATGATTGATGTTTGAGATCAAGGCAGATTCACCATAATCAGACACCCATGCTGAATTCTATGTCTGATCAATGGTTTTCACGATACCTCTCCATTCCAAGCTCCATTTTTATTATTTTGGTCTCAAAAAAACTAAAAACAAGAGCAAAAACATAAAAGAGTAATCAAAAGCTAAGAAAATACTATGCCACAACTAGCATTAACACATGATCAACATGGCTAATTAACATTAAGGCAACATCCACAACAATTTAAAGTTCATTTAACAATTTAACATGTCTCAAGCATTGTCACTTGATATACAAAATTAAATACAAAATAATCCAAGGCCAAAAACAAAATCCAAAGCATAAAACTAAAAACCAAAAACCAAAAGCAAATTTATCTTAATAAACAATGTTAATTTTATTATAAATTTAACTTAATATGTTCTACAAGATCATTTTAAATATTTTAAATATACATTCATAAACATTTTTGATGAAAATTTAATTAATTATTGATGCATTATAAATTTTTAGAAATCAACAGGGCTAATTAGTTTTAATATTGATTTTGTCATATTCCTCTGTCTCAAGATTTTTTCCATGATTTTGGTCTCGTTGTGTAGCTTTTGTCAAGATCCATTCTAACACAAAAAGTAAAAACAAAACCAAAGTCAGAAACAAAAAAAAAAAAAAAAAAAAAACAGATATTGAAAGCCAAATAAAAAACAATGGCAAGAACATAAAACATAAACCTTTTCTTGGCATTTTCTTAGCTTTTCGATTTTTGTTTTATGTTCTTGCTCTTGTTTTTGATTTGGCTTTTGATTTCTTAATTTATTTTTATTTTTTTTGGCTTTGGTTTTGTTTTTACTTTTTTATGTTAAAATGGAAGACCAAAATTATGAAAAACTAATTTTGGACATACAAATATTTGAATAAAACTTAAAGTTTAAGAAATATTAGCACACGAAATATATAGAATGAAGAATGAAGATTGGATAACATGCAATAAACACCAAACTCGTGAAAAACGGATCTTAGGACAAAGAGATACAACAATTAATTGTGAGATGTTACCTTAGAGTTAATTAGCCCTTGTTAATTTTTAAAAATTTATACATTAGTTGTCAATTAAACTTTTATTAAAGATGTTTGTAAATCATACACCGGAAAATGTAAACCCCAGTTTTTGGCATTTTTAAGGTAAAAAACAACACTAGAAAACAAGCCTTTTTTGTAAAAAAGTTAACATACTAGGGATCGAACATTGGTTTATTTTTTAACATAGTTAATATACATTGTAATATTATTTTGTTTTTACCTTGTTTTTACCCTTGTTTATACAGTAATAATTTCTATTTGTTTTCTATATAATTTATTTTATTTAATTTTAGATTGATTTATTGATTTTAATTGTACTTAATAAAAACTCTTTAACTTTCATTAATTAAATTAAAAATAATAAACATTATTAATTTCTGGTGATCTCTCTGTGAATCCCCTCTCTCTCACACACACACCAGTCCACCTTTCGGAAGCGTTTCTTCATGCGTGAGGTTCTGCATCAACGAGGCCTCTGCAAGAAAAGAAACTAATGTAAACAAGATTCACCAGTTATACTGTGTGTGTGTATAGCTAGATAGATAAATATGCTATTATAATATTATTGCAGTAAGCACAAGCCTATACGTATATTGTCAATCCTGATATATATGAATGCATACACATCTAGAATACATGTATGTATGCTATATAGGAATATATATATAGGACTCGGCTGAAAACTGTTGTTCTTTTAAGCTACATGTCTTGTGTTCTTCTCCTCTGTGTGTGTGTGTGATAACTAGATAAAAGAAAGCCATTGTACATGTGTGTGTGTGTGTGTGTGTGATGTGTGTGTGTGAGAGAGAGAGAGAGAGAGAGTTGCGAGCTTTACCCATAAAGCTCGCAAGACAATGCCGGGAAGGCAATGTACTTAATGCCTTCTGATGTTGCCAGATTCAAAGCGGCCCTGTGAGTGAAACATCATCCAAACAATGAGCAAAATAAACAATCAATAAGACGTATCAAGACGTATAAATGCATATATAGACTTAGATGATAATTTGCTTATAAGGAATTATAACTGTCTGAACTGTCCATACATACAGTGTGGGTGTGTGTGTGAAGAACAAAAAACTTACGACTGCATCTGTTTGTCCATCGATGAACCAGAGCCCTATATCCCCTTTCCAGATAACAAGAGTGCTGGACTCGGACAGCTTGTACTTGACCACTCCAGTGAGTGGCTCCGGAGGCGGAGGTGGGGGAGGGGTCGGTTTCTCCCCACACACTCACACACACACGTGTGTGCTTACATCTGTTCGTATATGAAATACTCACCACAATATTTTTGAAGTTTGGTGAATCAAATTGACTGTCAAGCACGACTTGCGTTGCACCTAAATCCATTAGCTTTTTCTTAGCGTCTTCAATTCCTGGCCTGAAATCACGAATTATATAAGAAACCACACAATATGCATTCATATGTATCAGCGTGTAATGACTGTCACTTACAAGACGTGTGTATCTACTATGTACGTACGTACATAGGTTACAGCTATCTATATGTACGTGTATACGACTATGTGTACGTCGGTACACAAAATATACGTTATGTACCTCTCACGCACAATATTGATGGTCTGGAGACCTTTTGCGTGTGCAATTTGTATGACACATTGTCCAACCATACTCGTAGACCCGTTCTGAACAACCACATCCCCTGCAACAAACGCGCGCGCACACACACACAAATATAAATACATATATTAGTTTTTAAACGTAAAACTTCAAAAATAACAATTAATAGAAGTTTTAGTAAGTTAATATTTAATTAATTACCAGCTTCTAACGAAGCAAAATCTTCGAGCATTCTGAGTGCGGTGCAGGGTTTGACAGAGATGGTAGCCAGGTATTCCATGGGCACATTATCAGGAACTTTACACCATACACTCTCCTCTTTTAGCACATGTGTGCTCCACGTTCCTGCACAGATACGTGTGTAACTTAAAAGCTAAGTTTTATAATGTTCAGTAACTTCGGTTATCTATGTATTTATTTAACTGGATTAAGATAAAGTATTTATATATAAATTATATACTTATTATACTAACCGATTCCGGAATATGTTGGAATGACCCAATCTCCTACTGACAAATGTTTAACATCCGATCCAACAGAAACTACCTGTCCAACACCTTCACCACCGGCAACTGCAGGAGGTGTAGGTCGCATCGGATATACCCTGAAAACAAGAAAAAGACAAAAAAATTAAACTTATATAAAACATGTAAAATTAATAAACCATTGATAATGTATGTATATCTACATGTGTCTGCCATCTATATATATATATATATATAAAACTTACAATCAATATATATAAACGCAAATAAATCTCTCTCTCTCAAAATCCAGTCCAATTCTAACACATAAAATGTATGTACATGTACATACAATACATATAGATTATAATCAAATGCTAAACCATAGTAAAGTGTACAGCGTACAACATTATAACTTACATACACTATTGAGAACACTGTATGATACTGAAGTGGCTATGTTACGGGTACACACACGTTCAACCTTCTATTCTGTTGATGTCTGATGGGTTGATAGGAGCTGCCAGCATCTGACGCATACTTCCCTTCTCAAGAGGACGACCAGGAAGCTCCACTATTCTTTTTATATAAACATCCATTTGTATAAAGAAACATGTATGTATATACATACATACACGAATTTATGTGTGTGTATCTATATACACAATATACATATGTTGATGACCCTGTGGTTTTGTTTATATAATATACATCTACACCCACATTTCATATAATTAATTGAATCTGTAACTTGTATATCTACAATACACACTTACTTGTGGACATAATAAATGTGGTTGATCTTACCATCTTGTTGATTCTCTCGGTTCTACTGGGACGATCGAAATTGGGTCTTCTCCGGGGCCTGTCCATGGACCTTAGACCACCATTGCACAGCTTATCCTTGTTGGCATTGCATAGAAATCTGTACACAGGCATGTCATGGATGGCAAGGCCATGGAGATGATGCTCCTCTCATTTGTTGGTCCTGCTGTCCAGATGGTGTGGAAACTGTCCGCTAAACAAGAGAGCTTCATTACGAGTGTAGTATTCGCTGGGATGATGATCGGTGCATATTGGGTAGTGTATAACCATGAATCCACTCACCAGATTAAGTGGCCACCGTTGATATTTGCACAGCGCCATATGGAGAGCCAAACCCATTGCCGCCGGATCTGCGGAGCACGCTCCACCGCTTCACATAAAGAACCCTAAAGCATATTCTAGGATCCCGTTAGCTCACTATATTTTAATGAATTATAACATAATTTTATACATGTTACAAACCAAAAACCAACCTTTGTTCTTGGACCCTTAGTACTTCCCTAGTATGTTAGTCAAATTTTTTACCCTAGTATTTAAAATTAGGCATAGTTTTTTTGCTTTGTTTATTTTTACATTTTCCGGTGATGACGCCTTCTCTTATGGCAGTCCTTCACAGCGGAGAACCGAATTGAACCTTATAAAGGAGGATGCTACGAATCACGACAAGCCCTACAGATGTTTGTTGTTAGATTCGGAGACTTTATGGGGTAACATCACTGCTTGTAGGAAACCGTTTCAATTGTTCGTGATGGATCGGCGGGGTGTCAAAAAATCTTTCGACAGATAGGGCACTAGAGGATCTGGTGGAGAAACTTAGCCGTGCAAGCATATACATAGAAGGTATTTATTATTGAATTCATGCTTGCGCTCTTCACTGATACCTACTTTTTCAGGTATTTATTTCTTGATTCTTGCTCATGTCACCGATACTTTTGCCTTGCCTTCGCCAAAAGAATAGACATCGTTGGACAGGATTTTATATGAACGATGCTAATCCCAAGTGCATTGATACTGTTGTTCACTTGGTTGTTAGGAATGCGCCAAAACAATTTCAAGCTTCCAAATGACTGGCCAGGCATCTGTTTGCACTCCAACGGCCCTGAACCTCCATCCGATACACCGATAGGTATGAGTGACGTATTCGGCAATGTACGTTATCCAAACATTACAAGTCAAGCGGCACGGAGCATCGTCAACTTGATCAGGGGTCCTCACAGTGATGCGTGGGTTTTTGACTACTGCACTAGGGGGTCCGTCTTGAAGGAGTGTTACCTTCGGCATACATGTGTGTTTGCCGTTGAGAAGGATAAGACCATGGTTGAGGACCTGAACAAGTGGATAGATTGGGTCTCAACTGAGTACCCAACGAATCCATAAAGGCGTATTTGAGAAAGTTCCCTCCAGATAAGTGCGATAGCTCTGAAGGTGAATCTGGTTCAATCTCGGAGTCTGAGAACGAACACAATCAGATATTAGACCGGAAGTTATCTCGAAGAGTACAGAACATTCGCACACTCCAGGACCCATGGAAACATCAATAGAAGATGCAGAAGATCTTGAACCATCTCACAAGCGGCTTAGACCTTTCTTCGCCTCATTCAGAAGGTAATAGCGAAGAAGAATTGATAATGAATTGATAGAGTGATGAATAGTTGTAAATGAGTGTAACATAAGGCATTTTTGTATATTTCTTTTATATTTGTACAGAAAATAAATTCTCAAGGATTAATGAAGCTTTTAGTTCAAACATGGGTCACACATTAACAAGGTAAATAATATACCTTGATAATTTTAAGGTCAGCTAATTATCATTTTGCAGATGTAATGAAATAATTGAGAACATGGATTTTCAGCATTGCCATGAGGTAGAGAGAGGGTTTGGCGACAATTTCTTGTGCCACATGTCAGAATGACAGAGTTCATGCAGGAAATGGATAATAATGCAGCTCAAAACATTGTTACCATGGGGGCCACTTCAGTTTTGCATCATTTTTTATTGGCTTCAGTTCCGAAATCAATTTCTTCAGCGCATGCAATATCTGAATCTTGTAAGGATGATGTACAATTAAATGATGAAGGGATAGGCAACGAAATAGTGGTAACGGATAAATGTGAAAGGGAGCAAACAAGTGATTTGCAAAGTATTCAAGAGGCAACGCTATCTCATGTTACTCATGGCCATATGTGTTGTTGGATGTCAATGGTGTTCTGCTTCATCGACAAAGGCCCCAGGATAGAAAAACAGAAATCAAACAAGGAGATTTTCATTCCTTGTCATGGTAAATTTCGATATGATATTATTTTTCGTCCAGGGTTGGATCGTCTCTTTCAAAAGCTTAAGGAGATGGTGCGCTTGTGGGGATTTGGTCATGCATGCAGATTCATAACTTAACACCGCTGTTGAATTTGCTTAAGAAACATTGTAGTGTTGCAGAAGAGGTGATTCGTAAAGATTGGATTTTTGACCAGCGAATATGTTATAAACCTCTCGAATTTCACAATATAAGAAAGGAAAGCAAGCCATACTTCTTCAAGAATGAAAGAATAATTGGGACTCATGGGAGATCAGTCGCTTAAGGATAACGAAGAATGCACATATCTTAGTAGTAGACGACTCTCCTTAGAAGGCTATGCTCAACCAAAACATTGCTTGTATTCATCCAATCACTTTCGATCCATATTCTGATACCGATATCATGGATGAGCTAGTGAACTACTTGGATACGTGCCTCAGAAAGAAGAATCTCGAAAATTTTTGTGAGCAGTATCCACCGTATCATACATTTCCTGAAGCTTTTCTTTCTCGTGATATTGAATTTTAAAATGAAGGATAGCAACCGGGTGCTTTATAATATTATTCTTAAAGAACGTCAGTTTTTAGATGAGCCTTTATGCAGACCTTCTCTTATCACATCTTATGTATTAACAAGGATGGCAACTCCCAATTGCATTCGTGAGAGTGTTAAGTGGTGGCAACAACATCAAGATATTGACCAAAATGATTTGATTAATCCGGAGAGTGATGATTTAGACAAAATGAAAAGATTTCTTTGTATGATAGAAAGAAAGTATTTATAAAAAATTAATATGTTGATAAGAAAATGATTTCATTTGTAATTATGTTTGATAGTATTTCTTCATTATTGTAAACTATTTTTAGAATAATATGAATATTCTAAGATATTTTAGGAATATTCCTTACTAAGTAAGGTTATTGAAGGATTAATTAATTAATTAATTAATATTTAAGGCTTAATTACATATTAATTAAATGATTAATTAATAATTAAAACTTAAGTATTAATTAGTAATTTATTTTTTATATTCCCATTTTCACGTATCATGCCCACTTTAGTTACAACGTGCATAAATGAGCTAAATTACTGAAGAAAAACACTAGGTTGTGTTGGGCCTCGATCTAGATTTAACGAGTTGAGCTAAGCCAGGGTCGGGGCTCACAAGCAATGAGTCAGGGCCAGGATTTGCAAGTATTGGGTTGGGTTTGGTCAAGGCCAGCACAAAGAGCTATGGGTTGGGTCATGGGAGAAGCCCTAACCTGGCTTGACTCGCCCCCTTTCTTCCTCACTATTTATATAAATATAAAAGTGGAATTATGTTGACATAAATAAATAATGTATATATTTATTTATTTCTTAAAATGGTTTTTTTTTTTTTTAAAAAAATTCTAACTTATACAACTATCTACAAATATATTGTATCTTAAATTAATTTTTTTCATTGTAGGACATTTATATTATATAACATATATTTAGAATTTCTTAATCTGAAAAAATATACTTTAATGTGGAGTTTCATTTGTAAGGTCACATGATCATCTATAGCCGCATGGAAAGGTCTCATGGTCATCTGAACTCTAATCCTCGTGTAGTGACCTTGTATAGATACCTATATGGGGAAGTCTTAAGGAAGTCATATTTCACTTTTAAGCCTCTCATTGGGGAGATGTTGGGTGTCTCTTGAAAGGGTTAAAAGCTTTTGTGTTGTTATGTTCTTCTTTCTCTTTGTTGTTCTTTTGTTTGGTTGTTTCAACATGATGACAAATAAGGAGAGGTGGGTCCAACTATTTGACACATTACAATTGAGCTTGGCAAATCAGATTGCTCTTTTGTAAGGATTCATTAAAGTGTGCACTAAAATGAAAGTCACGTCCACTCCAACCTCCCCCTTGAAGAATTCAAAATGAACACAAAGATTCAAAGTTGAAGGGCATGGATCATTGATGAAAACACTTTCAAGGGATTGTTGACTACCATAGATGGTCGAATCGTAACGATTGTGAGAGTTTCCAACCTTTTTGCAAGGACTTGCCTTGCAGTGGTACAATGGTATTCCCATCGCCTATTGACAAGACTGGAGTAGTTTTGTCCCATCTTTTCAAGCATGCTTTGGCAAGCCAAAGGACAACTTTTGTGAACTCAACTTCAAGCAATCAAGAAAACTATTCAGCAATTTAGAATCAAGTTCTGAAACCTTGTCAATCGTGTAGATTCGAGCATGACAAAACATATGCATCTAGGTTTACTAAGTGGGTGCTATCCAAATGAAGACAGTCCTTAAGCCATGGTAGAGGACAAGCCTAATTTGTTGGTTGACGAGCTGAGGCTAAGGGCACAACATTCAATATCATGAGTGCCAGGGATGGGGACATGTTGCAAGACCTTGTGCAAATCATCGTTATGTAGCTACCATTGATTTTGAAACATAAGTTGTTGAGATGTTGCCGTAGTAAAAAATGGGGAGTAGTGTCTGGGGTATCAAAGAACCCAAGCACTAGATCTATTGCATTACCTCTAAGGAACTTGACTTCAATGTTTAGTAATCACCTTCATGGAGTGCCATTGTTCTTTCATGTTTGTGCAAACATAAGAGTTTCAATTGAGTTGCATGATGTTGAGTGTTTTATGTTTGTGTTTCGGGCGTGGAGAAGGAACTCTTGTTTTAATTTTGGTGGATTCGGATCTGCCATCTCTTTCATCAATTGTTCGGTGCACAATTCTTGCCGAGTGGACTTTGACAATGGTGTTTATTTATAGAAATCCTATACTCAATTACATCAAATTGCACATGTGCCTTTGGTGTTGGAAGGATATCATCATGTGCTTCCGCAGGTGATGCCATGCCAAGTTCATGACATTATCTTAGGTGTCAATTAGCTATGCACTGTCAAGGCAAGATGTGATTTTGAGATGTGCACTTTGTTTGTCCCAAGACACTCTTTGTTGTAGGCTATATACACGGATTGTGGCAGTGTGACAAGATATCATGTTTCAATCCATTGCAGGAGCTGCAAATTCCCTATTGAACACTTGGCATCACATCCCAAGTGCTATAGCCTGACCAATCAAGATGGTCTAAGGCAGCATTTCCCAAAGGAAAAGGCTATCTTCAATCACTATGTGCGGGAGATGTTGGAGTTGAAGGTGGTCCTTAAGTCTCAAAGTCCTTGGGCAGTAAAACCGCACTTAGTTTTAAAGTCGAATGGGACTAAACGTTTCATTATTGATTTTTGGCCATTGAATGATGTCTCCATTCCATATTTGTATCCATTACCACAAGTGGATGATTTGGTTGATGCACTGAGAAACACTCGTTACTTCACCATCCACACATGCACGTTGCCTATGTCTTCCTCGCTGTTCACTTCGTTGGCTTGTGAGGGCTGGCGGGCCCTCCCCTGTGTTCCGCAGGCCTTGGGTTGGTGGGGCCTCTGCTCTTGGATCTGCCGGTGGCATAGTTACGAACACGACCGGGATCCCAGCCGTGTTCACCGTTTCATGAACACGGCCATGGGTCGTGTTCCCACGGCCGTGTTCATGAACAGTATATACTGTTACGAACACAGGCCGTGATCCCAGCCGTGGTTGTTGGATCATGGCCTGTGTTCGTAACACCAACTTAGGGTTAGGGCACACGCAACAATATTTTCTAGGGCTTGTTGAATCTGGTGAGTTCATTCATTCTACAAGATTCTATATATCTCATGCTGTTCATCATAAGTGTGGTGCAGTTCTGATCAAGGCAGCATTTTGGAGAGCTAGCATTTTATTTGATATTCAATGGATTTGAACCAGAGAAGACCCTCAATTCTGGTAAGTTTTTTTAAACGGATCTGAATGCAGTTCATTGTAGCTTTGGCATCACTGTCCTCTGACTCCATCCATATGCAAAATCTATATATATATATATATATATATATAGAGAGAGAGAGAGAGAGAGAGAGAGAGAGAGAGAGAGAGAGAGAGAGAGAGAGAGAGAGAGAGAGAGAGAGAGAGAGAGAGATCATATACACGTTGTAGACAACACAGTAGATATGTATATATGATGACACATACAAGTGAATAGTGGATTTGCAGGGGATAGCATGGTGCTGATTTTTTTAGAGAGAGAGAGAGCATATATACGTTGTAGACAACACAATAGATATGTATATATGATGACACATACAAGTGAATAGTGGATTTGCAGGATGGTGCTGATTTTTGGAGAGAAGAGAGAGAGAGCATATATACATTGTAGACAACATAATATATATGTATATATGATGACACATACAAGTGAATAGTTTTGCAGTGGGGATAGCATGGTGCTGATTTTTGGAGAGAGAGAGAGCATATATACGTTGTAGACAACACAGTAGATATTTATATATGATGACACATACAAGTGAATAGTGGATTGCAGGGGGGATAGCATGGTGCTGATTTTTGGAGGGTTTTGTGCACCTATTTCGACTCCATCTCCTTGATCTTGCTCGCCGCCATTGCCACTTCCAATTCTCAAGGTCTCAAGGTTGTGCATTTAATTAAACTTTATTTTCTTTTTTTTTTAATTTAATATTTTCATTAGTTATTTATTTTATTATTTAACAGTTTCTAGTTGCCGCTACATTCCTAGGCACTCTTTATGTAGTGTCTCGCTATTTCTACTTTAAAGGTTATGCTACTGGGAATCTAGACAAGAG
The DNA here is from genome assembly GCA_003024785.1 of Selaginella tamariscina. Taxonomy (NCBI): domain Eukaryota; kingdom Viridiplantae; phylum Streptophyta; class Lycopodiopsida; order Selaginellales; family Selaginellaceae; genus Selaginella; species Selaginella tamariscina. The sequence continues at coordinate 15,659 of PUQB01000440.1, forward strand.
ATATCATCCTATTGGGTACGTGTATGTGTATGTGTACGTGGAACGATTGTAACTATAATATTAAACTAATACTAACATGAATATTACTTTATAAAAAATATAATTAATGTTTTACATTCATAATAGTTTCTTACTGCTGCCAAGTATGGCGCAACAATCTAGCATACTACAGGGCGAAAGTGTCAGAGTTTTAACCCAAAGGGCCAACACGTGGCAACACGTGGCTACCAAGTGGCCATTTGGCGTCATCACCCTGTGTGAGCAACGCTAAGTTTCCCAGAACAACCCAACGACCCCTAGGGTTAGACTCTAATGCCCAAGTGGACAGGAGACTTAGGGTTTAGCCTAAGTCTCCCTAGATGTCTGCCCCAAACCCTTGAGGGATAACCCTAGTTGACTTAGGGTCTTGCCCTAGAAGACCTAGACAGGCTCATGCCCTAACCCCCATCAAGGAGACGTGTGTTCCACACATACCCCCGTGACAGAGCTAAGGCATCGTCACTTACCCCTTGAGGAATCACCCTCATCCGGGAGTACAACCCCTTTAGGGTGACAAGGGGTACCCTGAACCACGACTAACCCCTAAGGGTTTGAGTGGCCAAGTTATACCCTAGACCTAGGGCTAGTACTTAGTGAGGACACGAGTGTGCGCGTAGGCGGACACGAGTGTTCTGCTAAGCAAACTCCCTAAGGCTAGGTTTGGAATAACCCTAAGCACATGACCTTGCGAGTGCCTCACGAAAGGGCTCCTGCTAACATGTTTAGGTTGTTCAACCCTTGAATTCCAAGGAGAACACTCCCCTAGCCAAGTGTGCCAAAGCACACCTAGTTATGAGACCTAACCTCCCTTGAGCATGCCCAAGGCTTAGCACCCTAGTGCAAGCACAAGCATGCCTGTTTGCTAAGTATCCAACCCCTTGGCGACAAACCCATGACATAACCCCAAAGGGCGTGCCTCGGCGTTGTACCATGTGACGTTTAGCCCAGTGTCACATCTCCATGTGACACTGCCTTCCCGATGTGGGCTATCATGCCATAGCCCTTAGATTCAAGAGTTGCACCAAGTGCCACAAACGTGGCTCCTAAATGCCAACTCTAGAACCCCTCAATGAACCCTCAGGAACCAAGTAACGTGAACCTGTCAAACAAGATCCCACGCCACAGTTGGACAAGGACACGGATGTGCCTTGCTTGGCCGTGAGTGCTACACCTAGCTTGACGTGGAGGAGGAGGCTGGAGACAAGCCTCAACCTCTGCCTCTTGGAACGTGCATTCCGACAAGACCTCCCAGGCATGGATTCGCCAACGTTAAGGGTAAGCTACCCCGAAGGTGGGACGTACCCCTGGCATCTGGAAGTTAGGGCGGCACAACAGAGGGTTGTGCCTTGACGACACAAGCTAGAGCTTGCACCGGGAGAAGAGTAACGAGCTCAGTCATGAACCCAGGAACCCTCACTCCTATATACTACCTTATTTATGTGACAGAGGCCCCCCCCCCTGTTTTCCTGTTTACATAAGTGGGCTAGCACTGAAATCTCATTCCCAGAGGGAACATACTTGGTGAGTTATCCATCGACCCCTAAACCCTAACCTGTCAAACCTGGGGTTTTCTAAGCATATCCGACATGCCGAACTCACTGGAACTACCATTAATCCAACCGGGACACGGAAAACCAAGGTAAGAGTTTTCTAGATGGAAGTGCTAGCTTCGCCTAGAGTTTCTTGCAAATACCTAATGACACCCGGCCGGACCATCACTAGATACCAAGTGCACTAAGCGGGCCTGTTTCTCTACATCTAGGGTATCAACATAGTACAGTAGGTAACAACAGTCAACGTCCAAAGTAAAGGTCGAGTCATAGTAAAAACTATGACACACTCCCCGCCTTTGAAAATGTCAACGTCCTCGTTGACGTCCAACTCCAAGACTAGATAATGTTAGAAAAAACTAACCAAAACTAACATATCACTCTATGCGGAGTTAGCCAAAAGTTCACATAATTTATTACCCCCCTTGCATTACGCGAAGCCAAGTACTTCAGAACCGTCGTTCACTGAGTCGTAAACCCAGCTGCCGGAGGCACCACCTGCGACATGAAGTCACCTGGAGACCTTTTGCACGTCTGCAAAGTCTGTCACCCGACGCACACAACACTGGTTAATTTCTTTACTTAACTAGAATTTATATTGGAGGCCTCTAGTTAGTGTTGTTGCCGGCCCCTTGGTTAACAAGAAATAAAGACTTGCTTTATTCCTTAATATTAAATGCTGTTGACGACCTCTGTCGTCTACACATAACAAGCACTTCTCAAATGCTTGACCAAACACCTTACGCATTTCTTTTGATTTTCCAATGGTCCCACATCTCCACATGTTAATATTATAGCTTACATCTCTGCATCCCTCGGTGCTTCTCATTACCCCTTTTCATAAGGGTCTGCTACTATACCTATCTCTCATTAGTATATAGTTACGCAAGACTAAGTATGAGACTTTTATCGGAATCAAGCTCTTTTCCGATATAAGAGTACAAGTCGTAAAACCCTGTTCTTTGTAAACATGTCAATCTGGCCAGAGGCGATCACAGAGGCGCATGGCTGTACACATGTATACAACAAGGTCTTGCCAACTGCCATTCATCTTTCACAACCAACTTTGTACTCTTTCATAACACCGACCAGTTCAGGGACCAGATAAGCTAACATACCTTTCTTAAACCGATGTGGAAACCAGGAAATTCAACCCATCTCTAATGCCTTAATCCAACAATCATGTCTTAATTGTCCTCATTGTACTCATTCCCAAAGAGCACACTACTAGTGCCATTCAATAATTCCTAACTCCTTATCGTACTAAGTTAAAATACGAATTTTAAAACTTAGTTTTCACGATAAGAGTCTCCCTGAACTCGTAATACTGTACGCCTCCGTAACATTATATTTATTTCCAACTCTTAAACTTATTTCGTAAATGTTTTCAACACTATACCGAAGTATAGCATTTCACTAATTAACAACTAGTGTTTTTGATAAACATCTTTTAAAACTAATCCTTATTCTATAAATAGTCAATTTCGATATTGATACTCTCGAATGGATAATGATCGTTTTAACGTTCAAATCCTAAGCTTATCAACTAGTTGTTATACTAGTGGATATAAACTTACAATCATATCAATTTATCAAAATGCTACAACTACATTATAGATATGGTCTTAGTTTACATGAACCGAACTTCAATTTTGAGACGGAAATATAATGTTATGACAGTATTTCGAGGAACTTTGTTCAGAGACTAAGAGGAATCATGAACTAGTGTCTGGTTCATCTAATTGATTTAGTAAGATATCAACCTCCACATAAATGTTATCATAACACTGAAGTGTTATATCAACTTCATGTTTTAGTCATACCTTATATTTCAATAGATCCCCCAAACATGAATAAAATATCTAGTTCAGTACATTGAACTAAGATACATTATTCACTCTAGACACCTAATAAGTCACATTGCCCCTCAAGCAATGTATTGAGAAATGTCTCATTTCTCAACTAACTTGAAAACACGTTTCAAGTTATAACACTAAGGTAGTGCCTTACCAAAGTGTCAGACTCAAATCCACTTGAGTCTTTATATTTATGATTACGGCCACCTCATGTGATCATAACCAAGTTTGATATTGAGCGCTCCAAACTCAATATTGAAGAGATATCATACTATACTTTGACAAGTCATTTATAACAATCTTGAAAAGATTGTCAAATTTGCCAAAGTTTAGATAAATATCTCACAGATGAGGTGATAGGAAACCTCATATTGTCGATATTGGACAACTTGAACTACAATCATCAAGAAGGGACACCATCTTCTTGAGCTAATCCCGCTACTTCACTTCAAGAATATTGAACCAACTCAAGGAACACCATCAAACCTTGAGATAGAACAAAACTAACCCAAGGAATACAATCAAACCTTGAGTCAAGAATAGTTCTATTTTTCAATATTCCGAAAGATTGAAGATACATACTTTATGTTCTTTAAGTGCCCACATTTCGACCATGATGCAGAGTCAAGAAACCGTCTTTTAATAATCGTATTCGACTCTAAAATGAAATCGTTATTGAAAACAATACCAACTTCTGATTCTCATCGAATACCGACTCTCTGAGGAGGCACATGCACTTAAACCTCCAATGGAAATCCGACTGTTACTAGCTCATTGGTAATTCTCAACATAAGTTATCAAACTTAGTAAGTTTCCTTACTTAGTCGATAAACAAAGTGGAGAATCCCAAATCATGCTCTTCTTAACCAAGGAATCACCCTTGTTCAAGAGCTTATCCCCACATTGCAAACAACGTTACAGATTCAAGATTAAAGAGTTAATAATGAAAATGCACAAGTGTGCGCCGAACGCCTTCACTATGCAAGTCCTTATTACTCAGTAAACTAAAAATGTAAACGTATGTTTCCAACATTTCTCTTTCTGATAGATCATGCCATCTATCCCAAAACTGTATCGATAAGAAACCGAAATCCTCAAGCTATTATCCGAAGTCTCTCTCATGATCCCATATGAGACAACTTCATAATCAAGTTAGTCGAGCTAGCTAACTTGAATACAGGTGCGCACTTACAAGTAACTAAGGTTTCATGTTATACTTTGTTCAAATCAAGGGACTTGAATTTGTAAACTATTCCACCTAATGTTACTTGCAGCTAGCGTCATCAAAATATTGCGAACATCAGACAATACTTTGACTACATTGGATCTTCAAACCCATTGCTTAACATATTTATCATATGTTAATATTTGACATTTCATTGTATTATAAGTTCATCACCATAGTCTGCTTCTAGAGTTACACTCTCGGAAACATGTACTATAATGAGAGCTTATTTACACTTTATGTCAAAATGTAGTGTTCATCTATGTTTGAATATGCCCCTTCTTCCGAAGTCAAAGATGCACTTCTGAACATAAGTCTTTCCCCGTTTGAACACTATTGTTGAACTGATATTGAATCTTGCCCTAAGCCAAAACTCAAAGACACTGTCTGTTTCCAAATCATGTGTTATCCCAAATTAAACACCTTAAAGAAAAAGAAAAATTTTCAATAATGTGTAGACTTAGGATATCACAAGACCACTCACAAGACTTAGTTTGTAAGCCAGAACAAACTAACATGCCATGTCTTGTGGAGTATATGGTAAAGTAACCAACCATAAGGTAAAGTAACCTGGCATACAACTTGGAAGTTGCCTTCCAAGTGCTACCTTGACATTGGAGTCCATAACCCACACCCACTTAGAAGTAGGTGTACTCTAAGAGTTATAGATCTCAGGACCAACTCCACGCAGAATTCAGACGTTAGCCGAAAGTGATAGAAGTAACTAAACCCTAAAATACACTACACTTTAGGTAGTCCTACTGACCGCAGAGAATAGGCTCCGATACCAATTGTCAGAGTTTTAACCCAAAGGGCCAACACGTGGCAACACGTGGCTGCCAGGTGGCCATTCGGCGTCATCACCCTGTGTGAGCAACGCTAAGTTTCCCAGAACAACCCCAACGACCCCTAGGGTTAGACTCTAATGCCCAAGTGGACAAGAGACTTAGGGTTTAGCCTAAGTCTCCCTAGAATGTCTGCCCCCAGAACCCTTGAGGGATAACCCTAGTTGACTTAGGGTCTTGCCCTAGAAGACCTAGACAGGCTCATGCCCTAACCCCCATCAAGGAGACGTGTGTTCCACACATACCCCGTGACAGAGCTAAGGCATCGTCACTTACCCCTTGAGGAATCACCCTCATCCGGGAGTACAACCCCTTTAGGGCGACAAGGGTACCCTGAACCACGACTAACCCCTAAGGGTTTGAGTGGCCAAGTTATACCCTAGACCTAGGGCTAGTACTTAGTGAGGACACGAGTGTGCGCCGTAGGCGGACACGAGTGTTCTGCTAAGCAAACTCCCTAAGGCTAGGTTTGGAATAACCCTAAGCACATGACCTTGCGAGTGCCTCACGAAAGGGCTCCTGCTAACATGCTTAGGTTGTTCAACCCTTGAATTCCAAGGAGAACACTCCCCTAGCCAAGTGTGCCAAAGCACACCTAGTTATGAGACCTAACCTCCCTTGAGCGGATGCCCAAGGCTTAGCACCCTAGTGCAAGCACAAGCATGTCTGTTTGCTAAGTATCCAACCCCTTGGCGACAAGCCCATGACATAACCCCAAAGGGCGTGCCTCAGCGTTGTACCATGTGACGTTTAGCCCAGTGTCACATCTCCATGTGACACTGCCTTCCCGATGTGGGCTATCATGCCATAGCCCTTAGATTCAAGAGTTGCACCAAGTACCACAAACGTGGCTCCTAAATGCCAACTCTAGAACCCCTCAATGAACCCTCAGGAACCAGGTAACATGAACCTGTCAAACAAGATCCACGCCCACAGTTGGACAAGGACACGGATGTGCCTTGCTTGGCCGTGAGTGCTACACCTAGCTTGACGTGGAGGAGGAGGCTGGAGACAAGCCTCAACCTCTGCCTCTTGGAACGTGCATTCGACAAGACCTCCCAGGCATGGATTCGCCAACGTTAAGGGTAAGCTACCCCGAAGGTGGGACGTACCCCTGGCATCTGGAAGTTAGGGCGGCACAACAGAGGGTTGTACCTTAACGACACAAGCTGAAGCTTGCACCGGCAGAAGAGCAACGAACTCATTCATGAACCCAGGAGCCTCCTCTATATACTACCTTATTTATGTGAGGCCCCCCCCCCCCTGTTTTCCTGTTTACATAAGTGGGCTAGCACTGAATTCTCATTCCTAAAGGGAACATACTTGGTGAATTATCCATCGACCCCTAAACCCTAACCTGTCAAACCTGGGGGTATTTCTAAGCATATCCGACATGCCGAACTCACTGGAACTAACCATTAATCCAACCGGGACACGGAAAACCAAGGTAAGAGTTTTCTAGATGGAAGTGCTAGCTTCGCCTAGAGTTTCTTGCAAATACCTAATGACACCCGGCCGGACCATCACTAGATATCCAAGTGCACTAAGCGGGCCTGTTTCTTCTACACCTAGGGCTTATCAACATAGTACAGTAGGTAACAACAGTCAACGTCCAAAGTAAAGGGTCGAGTCATAGTAAAAACTATGACAGAAAGCATCCTTCTTCACGGTGGTGGGACGAGGTAAATGTGCTGGAGAGCAGGGGGCATGGCCACAAACTATGGTCATGCAAATATTGCACAATGGTGAACAAGCTCAGTGGCGTTGATCGTGTGCGAGCTCATCTGTTGGGAGATGGCCCAAGTAGTAGGGATATTGTGAGTTGCCCCCTTATCTCAAGTAACAAGAAGGTAGAGCTAGTTAACATGCAAAAGGTTATTGACTCTGAAAAAGGCACAAGGGGGAAGAAACGGTTGAATGTAGAACTTTCAGTGCCAGTGGTATCATCCCATGCAAGTGGAAGTGGCTACCTTTCCTCGTTATTTAACAAGCAGAGCCAAGTCCATATTGTAGATTCGATGGATCCAGAGCAGAAGAGTCGAGTTGATGTGGCAATTGGAAGGTTTTTTTGGAATGAACACATTCCATTTGTGAAGGCTCGGTCCCCTTACTTCCTCAACATGATCAGGAAGTTGCCAGGCATGGTGTGCCTTATGCACCACCAAAATATGATGATCTTCGGGAGAAGCTTCTATTGAAAGAGAAAGGATTCATTGACGTTGAGATGGCATCCATGAGGAAACAGTGGGAACAAAGGGGTGTAACCATATGCGCAGATGGGTGGGCAGATAGAAGGAATCGGCATATCATGGGGCTTGTGGCATATTGTCAAGGACGAGTAGCTTTTCTGAAGGCTATCGATATTTCCTTAATAGGAAAAACAACTGAGAATACTTTGCGTTGCTGGGAAGAAGGCATTAGCATTGTGGGTGCAGAGAACGTTGTCATGGTTATAACAGATGGGGAAATGCGAACAGAGCAGCAGCAACAATTCTAAAACAAAGGTACCCAAAGATTCAATGGGCAGCATGTTTTGCCCATTGCTTGAACAATGCCTTGAAAGACTTTGGTGAACTTCCATGGATGGTAATGCTTTTGGAGCGAGGAAAGGCTTTGGTTGTCACAACCTGATACAGGATATAGAATTCCGGATACAGGATACATGATGCAGGATGTAGGATACGGGTTACATGATATGCCTGCAGGATATTCCTACAGGATACCTATAGGATATGCTACAGGATATGCCTAGAGGATAAGGGTCACTATTCTTAGCTCATGACTAGATTAGACTCATGACTAGATTAGCTTGGAGTTGTGAGCATAAAAGCTCCGACCTAATTGTTGTACAATCAGTTACTATCAACACCAGTCTTCTACGATCATTCTTGTTCTTGTCTTGTTCTTGTCTTGCTCCTTGCCTCCTGCTCTTGTC
>PUQB01000440.1:26639-210850 GCA_003024785.1 Selaginella tamariscina
GCACACAAAAATAATGTCATCACACCTATTTACAAAGTAAGAAGAAACTAGAGACTCTTCTCTATATCTATATGTGTTCTATCCCCCCAAACCCTTGAACCTTGGTTCCTTATATACCCAAAATAATATAAGAATGCATGTAGGGTAGGTAGGGATGTAAGAGAGGGTGTAAGATGGGGGTTACATAAGAATAATGGTAGGGGTTATGAAGAAGGTGGGCTTGACCCATAAATGATGGGGGTTATGGAAGAGGGTGACTTGACTTTTTGGAATGACTAGGAAGTGCATAGAAGAAGACAAAGAAAATGTGCATGGTCAAAGCAGGCACTAATCATATGGATTAACATAATAATGTTGACTAATTTGACCATGCAAGTAAAGATAAAGAAGGTGAATAATAAAGTGAAATGTAGACGTATAATACGAGTAAAAGACTAGTATAATACGAGTAGGACTAGTTCACTACATGCATACCAGGGGCTACCAAGGTGACGGTCCAAATTTTCCCGTGACAACGTCCAAAGTAAAAAGGGAGTCATAGTAAAAATTATGACAATGATGGACACTAAATTGCTAGGTGCCCAAATCGATAAAGAATTCAAGCTAAGGTGGTGGATGGCTCCTCCAACCAAATCGGGAAACACGGAAGTCCAGTCCAAATAGGAGCATTCCAATTGGACCTTGCAAGTCTACTCCAAATGTCTCTTCCTCAACTACAGTTTTACATTGTGATCCCGACAACGAACACTAGCAAGCCCTTTTTTTGTTCAATTATTATCTTCAAGATCTAATCGTATTCAAGTTAGCATAGTAACTCTACTCGATAGTGGTGCAACTGATTGATTGCCTCTTTGTCCAACAACATAATCTAAAGCTTTGTCTAGGTTTTGATCTAATTAAGTTGATGGTTGCTGATAGAAAACCAATGACGTCTGACAATATTACTGAACAAATGGTGCCTCTCACAGTCATCCTCAATAATATCTTGAGCTTAGTCTCCTTAAACATCCTTCAATTCCTAACACTCATGTTATTCTTGATCTTTCTTAGTTCAAGACCCTCAATCGCAAATTGATTAGATAACTCATACCCTAGTTATTTCTGCTTCTAGCCTATGTTCCGTCTCTGACTTCTAGCCGTATGTCAGCAACTCCGACTCCTGGCAATACCTCTGCAACTTGACTCATGGCATATCTCAGCAACTTTGGCTTCTGGCAATACCTCTCCAACTCCGACTCCTAGCCGTATCTTGACAACTCCAACTTCTAGCAATACCTCTACAACTTTGACTTCTGGTTGCATTTTGACACCTTTGTTCCTGGTAGCACTTTCATCTCTATCTTCTTGCTCCAACTTTGATTTTGACTTTGTCTCCGTCTCCGGCTTTGATCATGACTCCAACTTACGTCTCCAAAGAATTAGCTCCGACTTTGACTTTGACTCCGATAACATCCATGATCCATATCTTGACTATTCATTGGCAAAATTTATCTATACTAGCCGTACTCAACCCGACACGTTTTTTACTATAATGGTGACTTTGTCTTCAACATTTGCTCCTAGTTCCTTGCCTTTGCATACCACGAGTTTAGATGTATTTGACAAGGTCCAAGCTAGTTGTCTTCTTAAACATCATCCATATGACTGTTCGATTGATACTATTGAAGGTAAGACACCCTGTTTGGTTCGATCTATGGTCTTTCTCTACTCGAGCTTGAAGCTTTAGAGGAATATATCAACAACAATTTGGCTATTAGTTTCATTTGTCATTCCAAGTCTCCAGCTGGTCCCCTATCTTCTTCATCAATAAAAAGAATGGTTCTTTCTAATTGGTGGTTAATTATCGCGATTAAACAGATCATTATTCGTAATTGGTATCCGCTACCTCTTATCTTTGAGATTCTTGAGCATTTCATGGGACTCATTACTTTACAAAGATCAACTTTCAAGGTACCTACAATTTGCTTCGTATTTGCCTTGGGGACAAATGAAAGACTACTTTTCATACACTTTATAGGCATTTTGAGTACACGATGATGCCTTTTGGGTTAATCAATGCCCTTGTGGTTTTTAGGATATGGCCAACAATTTTTCACAGATGTCTTGACTGGTTTGTGATTATTTACTTGGATGACATTCTTACTATTTCGAAGATGGAAAAGGAACATTAGCAACATGGTCCGTTAAGTTTTAAAAAGACTTCAGTAGCATAGTCTCTATGCCAAGTTGAGAAAGTGTTAGTTTTATTAGAAACATGTCGAATTTCTGTCACGCATTGAATCTCCATGGACCGGCCAAGGTGTGCACAACTCTTGAGTGGGAAATGTTGAAGTCATCTTGAAGTCCAGTGTTGTCCTTGCTTTGCCAATTTCTATCGGCATTTCATCAAGGACTTCTTCAAAATTGTGGTTCCATTGAATCAGCTCACCAAGGAGGTTTCATTCAAGTGATCTATAAGCTGAAAACGCATTTATCACACTAAGTTTGTTTACCTTGGCTCTGATCTTGCTTCACACCCAGCCAAACCCTTTGTGATGGAAACATATGCGTCTAACTTTGCTTTAGGTGGTATTCTCTATCAATATGGCTCTAAAGCAATTTACATCCCATAGCATTCCACTTGTGCAAGTTCACGGCTGAAAGATCAACTATAAAATTCATGACAAAGAACTCCTAGCTATCATGGATTGCTTCCAAGAGTGGTGAAGGCTTCTTGAAAGTCCCTACACAAGGTAACCACCGTCTTCACTAATCATTAAAACTTAGTTTACTTCTTTCAGCTCATGTTTTAAATCGATGTCAAGCTCGTGGACTCATCAAATCTTCTCTCAGTTCAAATTCGAGATCAAGTATCGACCCACACACTCAGCAAGTTCAATCTCACCACTTTCACAATGAGCGTATTTGGCACCATAGGCTAGTGATGTCGATTTGACCAACAAAAACAAATGGTTTTGGTCTTGAATGTCTCCAAGCACTCGATGTACATGTTACCCTTTGACTCTGGCCTTCTTGACCACTATCCACTCTAAACTTGTCTCCAATCCACTAGCTCATGATATCTTAAGTCACCTCGCAAGTAACACTTTGTTTGTCTCACAACCCGACTATAATCTATTCAAATTCCAACAATCTGTTTCCCCCATAACAACTTGGTTTATGTTCCATCAGGTAACACTTTGAGTTTCAAGTGCTACAGTTCCATTATAACACTTTGCTTGCTGGCCATTTTGGTATTACAAAAACAATAAAATTAATTGCCATAACTATTGGTGGCCCCAACTATGCCAATTGTGAAAGAGTTTATTAGTACATGTGACATCTGTGGTCGCTCTAAAATTCCTCCTCATTACTCGTATGGTCTCCTCCAACCGCTTCCAACTCCAATAACGCTTTGATCTTACATCTCAATGGACTTTGTGACTAATTTGCCACCAACTCAAGGATTTGACACTGTTCTTATCGTCATGAACCGTCTTACTAAGATGACTCACTTCTTACTACATACAAAAATTATCTCCAGTGAAGAGACAAATGACTTAGTTATGAAGGATGTTTTTCAGCTACATGGACTCCCCAACAACATTATCAGTGATCGTGATCTGCAGTTTATCGCCAAGTTCTAGTAATGACTTCTTGAGCTACTCAAGATCAAGAGGTTGTTATCTTTGGGTTATCATCCAAAATCTAATGGTCAAACAAAACGCACTATGCAGACCCTTGAACAGTATTTATGGTGCTTCATTAACTATCAATAGGATGATTGGTTATTGCTACTACCCTTAGTTGAGTTCTCCTATAACAACTCCAAGCATGCATCAACTAGTATGTCACGCTTCTATGCCTTGACAAGATAACATCCACGATGGAGTTTTAATACACCTAGGAGTTTGATAAATCCGTTTGTCAAAATCAACTTGACCGTTTCCAGACTGTCTAGGCTACGCTTCATCAACATCATTTGGAGGCACAAGAGTATCAGAAGACAACTGCCGATCAGTATTGTAAAGACAATCTAATTTATCAGGTTGATGAACAGGTTTGGCTTCTTCGATGCAACATCAAAACTATGCAACCTTGTGGAAAGTTCGACTATCAACATTTTGGCTCGTTTCCAGTGGCATCTCATATCAACGATGTGGCTTATCAGTAAGAGCTTCCTTCTTCGATGCACATTTCATCCGGTATTTTATGTTTCTCTTCTTGAGTTGTATCATCCAAACACGCTCCCTAGATGAATTTTGCCACCTCCAGTTCTGGTTTCAGCTAATAATGGTTTAGAATACAAAGTCAACGAAATCTTGGATTTCAAGTTCCTTCGCTGTTGACTTTATTACTTTGTTGACTTGGTTGGCTACTCTCCAAGTGAACATTCTTGGGAACCCACAATGAATATGTAACACTTCGTGATTCCATCAACGAGTTTCATTGCAGGTATATAGACAAGTCTGACTCTCAAAGGAGGGGGTTGCTGTGACATTTTGACTACGCCACGCGGATATGGATACAAATATGGATAAGGATATAGATAATAAGGATACAGATATGGATAAGGATATAAATAATAATAAGGATATGAATAAGGATACGGTTAAGGATAAATATAAGGGTCACTAAATTTAGCTAAGACTTCCCTTATAATATATAAGGGTATACATGATTAGGTTAGAGCTAAGCCTCTTATTTTATTTTGATCTCTATAATCCAATTTGTTTCTTGTTTTCTTGACTTGATTCCTGACACATGGCCATACAAAGCTCAGCTTGTGTCACATATGATCTTCTCACTCGAGAAGACGAAATAAAGCCAGTTATTTGTAGGACTCTTTATGCTTAGGATTGTCCAGCCAAACAGCTTTTATTTTGACTGGACCTACTCATTTAACTCCTCATTTAACTTGCTAAGAACTTTAAAACAATTGCTTTGGCTCAAAGGTTTAGGACTCTCATGGCGAAAGTGATTGATCATGATGGGTTGAGGATTCACAGGGTGAATGTGGTTAATCACGTGCCTCGACTTGTTCAGGTAGTTAATTGCAATATGACTAGGACACCATAGTAAAGACACAAATCATAGACCCTATGACGTTGCTTCTCAACTAAGGTCATGGGACCTTGCCGTCAAACTTGGGTGACCTCACACTCCATAAGCATTAGTCCTTAAGTCAGAGCTGGAGCAAGCCATGATTTTCCATTGGTGCTATTGGGGGTGAAGCCACTGCTGCAATGTAAGTATATTCCCTTAAATGGGACCATTAAAACCGTTCTTAAACAATGTTCAAATAACTTATTATCACACCATATATAATATGACTAATAGCCTCAGAGAGACTTACTAGGTTCTCATGAAATGTTAGGAGGAGGTCCTTGACATTGTTGTGGAACCTTTGGCGAAATTGATTAATTAAGACTTCCTCATCCCAAGGTACATTGCATGCCAAAAGTAGAACTCTAATGCATATACTAAGATTGGACAATTATCTTGTTGAAGTCAGTGGATCTTGTTAATTGCCATTTAAACATTGTCGGTATTGCCAAAGCAGTGCTTAAACTTCAAAACAAATAAGTTAAAGTTGTCTAGTAGCAATGAATCTCTCTTCAACAAATGCATAAACTAGGTACCAATGAGTAATAATCCAAGTAAACCCATCTTCAAACGATCGTCCACATAACAACTAGGGTTCATCCGAATGAGTAGGTGAACTTATGTCAGAGTTTTTACTCAAAGGGCCAACACATGGCAACACGTGGCTGCCAGGTGGCCATTCGCGTCATCACCCTATGTGAGCAACGCTAAGTTTCCCAGAACAACCCCAACGACCCCTAGGGTTAGACTCTAATGCCCAAGTGGACAGGAGACTTAGGGTTTAGCCTAAGTCTCCCTAGAATGTTGCCCCAGAACCCTTGAGGGATAACCCTAGTTGACTTAGGGTTTAGCCTAAGTCTCCCTAGAGTGTCTGCCCCCAAAACCCTTGAGGATAACCCTAGTTGACTTAGGGTCTTGCCCTAGAAGACCTAGACAGGCTCATGCCCTAACCCCCATCAAGGAGACGTGTGTTCCACACATACCCCTGACAGAGCTAAGGCATCGTCACTTACCCCTTGAGGAATCACCCTCATCCGGGAGTACAACCCCTTTAGGGCGACAAGGGGTACCCTGAACCACGACTAACCCCTAAGGGTTTGAGTGGCCAAGTTATACCCTAGACCTAGGGCTAGTACTTAGTGAGGACACGAGTGTGTGCCGTAGGCGACACGAGTGTTCTGCTAAGCAAACTCCCTAAGGCTAGGTTTGGGATAACCCTAAGCACATGACCTTGCGAGTGCCTCACGAAAGGGCTCCTGCTAACAGTTTAGGTTGTTCAACCCTTGAATTCCAAGGAGAACACTCCCCTAGCCAAGTGTGCCAAAGCACACCTAGTTATGAGACCTAACCTCCCTTGAGCGGATGCCCAAGGCTTAGCACCCTAGTGCAAGCACAAGCATGTCTGTTTGCTAGTATCCAACCCCTTGGCGACAAGCCCATGACATAACCCCAAAGGGCGTGCCTCGGCGTTGTACCATGTGACGTTTAGCCCAGTGTCACATCTCCATGTGACACTGCCTTCCGATGTGGGCTATCATGCCATAGCCCTTAGATTCAAGAGTTGCACCAAGTACCACAAACGTGGCTCCTAAATGCCAACTCTAGAACCCCTCAATGAACCCTCAGGAACCAGGTAATGTAACCTGTCAAACAAGATCCCACGCCCACAGTTGGACAAGGACACGGATGTGCCTTGCTTGGACCTAGCTTGATGGAGGAGGAGGCTGGAGACAAGCCTCAACCTCTGCCTCTTGGAACGTGCATTCCGACAAGACCTCCCAGGCATGGATTCGCCAACGTTAAGGGTAAGCTACCCCGAAGGTGGGACGTACCCCTGGCATCTGGAAGTTAGGGCGGCACAACAGAGGGTTGTGCCTTGACGACACAAGCTAGAGCTTGCACCGGGAGAAGAGTAACGAGCTCAGTCATGAACCCAGGAACCCTCACTCCTATATACTACTTATTTATGTGACAGAGCCCCCCCCCTGTTTTCCTGTTTACATAAGTGGGCTAGCACTGAAATCTCATTCCCAGAGGGAACATACTTGGTGAGTTATCCATCGACCCCTAAACCCTAACCTGTCAAACCTAGGGGTATTTCTAAGCATATCCGACATGCCGAACTCACCGGAACTAACCATTAATCCAACGGGACACAGAAAACAAGGGTAAGAGTTTTCTAGAAGGTAAGTGCTACCTTCGCTTAGAGTTTCTCACGATATCTAAGGACAAGGCCGGACTACCCCTAAACACCTAAGTGCACTAAGCGGGGCTGTTTCTCACTACATCTAAGGCTTGCCAACATAGTATAGTAGGTAACAACAGTCAATGTCCAAAGTAAAGAGGAGTCATAGTAAAAACTATGACAACCTGGTTCATGAACCCACAAGATTGAGACCTTGTGCCGTTGAAACTTTCTGGTAGACTAACCTTAGGTTCACGTGGTGTTCTAAAGTAATTCGAACTTGAAGAAGACTTGCCTTGTAATAATTGAATCTGTTGTGTGAATTCAACCACTTGTTGCACTAACTTTTACCCTTCATAATCCTACCATTCTTTAATCCTAGTAAGCTCATGCTTTTTCATCATTAACCATTAATTTTCGCTTGTTAATCGTTGGTTCTCTTGCTGCAACTCTAAAAACATGCATGCATAATCTTGTTGCGTGATTTCTGCCATTATCCTAGTGTGATTGGGATGCAATTAACGTGAAGGCCTTCCGATTCAAACTATCACAGCCAAACCAATAATAAAATATGAGTGAAATCGTTTTAGCAAAGAAGAAGAAAAAACACTAATTACTTATTATTAAAAGAGATTAACCAACAAATCAAAATGTTAAAATCCTAACCCTAGCCTTCTTTATATATTAAGACTTGATGTCTCTAGACCACCAATATAAATTTGAATATGGACATACAATTCTGAATCTAAATTTGGATCATCAGTTTCTTATCCTATAGTATTCTAAGATAATACTCCAATGTTGACATATACCAATCATCATCAACTTAGAATATTCTAAAGAAATATTGCAATGCTGGTATATACTAGCATTAACATCAATTTGGAATATTTTTAAAAATATTCTAGTATTGGCATATACCAGTATCATCATCAACTTGGTAAATTTTGATGGTTCATGACACATATCTATGTATATATGTCTTCTTATATTGATAGGGCAAATATATAACATGATATACAATAAACCCATGCCATAATGTTTAAAATAAAAATAAATGACTATATCACTTTCACACCAACAAACTACTTTTAACATCAAGGTCATTTTTTCCAAACTTGCCTCATAAGGATATTTTGCATGCTTAAACAACACTTTTGCCAAAGCATGCCTCATATCTGAATTTAAGTTACTACTCATGGTTTGATATATATTACTTATTTTTGCATCATTATCATATTCTTTAAAAGCTCTTGGTAAAGCTTTCATAAGAGTCAATACTATTACTCTCCCCAATGTAAATTATAAGAAGATGCTTTGGCTACCTCACTCTTCTCATACTTGCATTGCTTAAAAGTATCTCTCACCCTTTTAAGAGCTAATGTACTCTACTCTTCAGCTTTTATTATAATTATAACTTTTTTTAGCTTTAATCGTTTAAGCATCATTTAAATTATCACTATGTAGATCACATAAGTTGTGAACAACACAATAAATAGCCACTTAATTCAACACATACTTTAGCTTACTATCAATTTCTGTCATTATTTTAATGTGACTAGGACGCAATTAACATGAAAGATTTTAATTCAAATTATCACAAGCTTGAAACAAGTTTTTAATTCATCTATTGCACGTTTTATTAGCATATGAGTGCTATATTGAATAAAGTTTAAATAATACTTCATTCGATCTAAACCTTGCTTACTTTCTTGTTTTAAAATGTATGCAACATCTCTAATAAAATAATATAATCCAAGATGTTTTTTTTCATTCTTAAACCAACCACTGACATATTGAAAACATTAGAATCATGCAAGCTATTTGCCCATCCAATGTCATAGTCCCATATGTATTTATTTATTAAGATAATAAATTAAAGCATGATAAATGAAAGCCCTTCATATTATAATAATTTTGCAGATGAATGCAATCACTTGTAAATAACAAACTTTAATGGCTTCAATAACACTAGAAATGTCTTTAATCCTTTCAAACTTTTTAACTAGCTTTTACAGCCTTTGTGGTGATGGTCAAGTAATGCATTTATCTTAAAGTTTTATTTATTACATTGCAAAACTCCTTAATTCTCTTATATACTGTTGTCATTCAAATATCGTACTCATCCATAATCTCCTTAATGATTACTAATGCCTAGCCTATTAAGGCCAACACACACTCACTTCTCGAATGAAATGACTTATTGTAGATGGGTGTTTTGTGGCTGTAAGCATGGGGCAAGTTCTATATATAGAAACGAGAAAATATATCGTGATACACACATTCTTGACTTAAATATAACATCATTGTAAGAGGCAAAAATGTTTTTTCAACATACACATTGAACCTATTATACATCCAAATGGATAGAGAGTTCATGTTTGCCTTGCCATCACATTTAATGGCTATTTCAAAGGTCTTAAAAAGTAGCTTAATTACCAACATACTAATGATGATATAATGGTTTTTTTAAAATATCTTGAATAAATATCACAATTGCAATCACAACTTAAATGAGCTATTTACAATTTATTTTCTTTGTGCCTAAAATTTATAATCAAATGCCCAACCTCTCCTTCTTCAATTGCACAATTTATGGTAGCCCAAAAACCCTTAGTAACGGTCAAATGGAAATTATGCATTGGTAATTTATTTTTTAATTTAATTAATCGCTCTAGTGTAAAACCATAGTGGTAATTATTATTAGTGATGTGGCATTTTCTAATTTTCCATGAGTGGAAAGTGAGCCCTATTTATATCTTACATTTCTTATTAATATTCTAAATATAATGACTAATTTAAGTCTTTTAAGGACAAATTAATGTAACTATATTGGCCCTCTTTTATCAAATTGTAATAAATGAAATTGAAAGTAATTCTTTTATGGATAGTAAAGAATGTTTTATTATTTTAGATTATAAGTGAATTGTGGTAAGCTTGCAACATTAAGAGGGGATTTTATTATAGAAGTGTTGAGAAGATTAAGAATAATGATGGTAAGAACTTATTAGAACTTTTTCAAAAACTTGACAAATGTAGTTATAATAAGAACAAAAAAAGCATGCTTTAGTTTACTTAAGAACTTTAAAGTTCTAGTTCTCATTAATATAATATAAATTTAAAAAATATAAGTAGTTATGATTTGGGTGATTTTTATAACTAAAACAAAATAAAAAGTGGTCAAGTAAGGAGAAATTGATTGATGAATTTATAAAATGGAAGCATTTTATTTCAAAATGGAAGAAATAGGTACATAGTTATATTGCAATAAGTTTTTTGATTTATTGTTATGAATGGAATTATGTAATATTATAGTACAGTTGTATATGATAGAGAATTTTCTCAAGTGACTCATTTGGAAGATAAAACAAAGAACAAATTAAAAATGTTCACTTTAAATACTTAAGTTAGGATTGTAATGAAATAACCAATTCTAATTTACAAAAAAGTATGGATTTTACACCAAGAAGCTCTTTTAGACTTCATATTGATAATAAAGAATTAAAAATTATTAATGAAGAACTAAAAATTATTAATGAAAAGAATTTGTAAGATGACATTGTAAGCTCTTTAATGAAGCAATACAGGAAAATTATAAATTCATTATATTGTTTTACATATTAATTAGGAGCCTTTCCTTATTCAATACAAATCTAAATTAAATTTTTATATTTTTAGTTAAAAAATTCCTAATTGCAAAGTGAAAATTATACTTAACCTATGAAAAACTAAAGAAAAAAGCCAATGTACATAACACCAACGACATTATACACACATTTACTAACACATGTCTTACGACCGATTAGAACTATACTCTAATAAATTATCATACATGCATAAATTTCTTTATAAAGACATTATTTGAGAGTAAAGTAATAATAATTTTGAATCATTAAAACATAAAAATACTTCTTAAGAGCCAACATATTTAATAAACTGAACGTAATTTGCAAATACATTATGTGAGGCTAATCAATTATAGATTACAGTATGTAAACTTAATTAAGTCAGTCTATATATGGTATGTAAACTTAATATGTTTAGCCGTATTATATGGTATAAGACTAATGCCTTCTTTCAGGATGAGGGGTATACTTGTTTTGTTGATATGAATATCTATGTTAAACACATACAACTTTTATCCTAAGCATTCACAATGATAAATATTGGAGAGATTGCATATTGTGTGATGTATGTGTGGTATGTAGTAGGAAGGATTGCACTATACTTCATTAGGCAAAGTACGTAGATACTGTTAACTTGTAGTGGAGAAAGAGAGCCTAATAGGTAGTATATAAACTTAATGAGCCTAATGGTTAGGATCTAAACTCTCTAATGGGTAGTATAAACACAGTAAAAAATATACACAATTTATTTTGTACATGAGAACAAATGTTTCACTATTTACATTTTTAGTACGAATATAAATGTGTATATTTTATTACATATATGTATAATTATTTTAAATATAAAATATGCATGTCAACATTAGTGTTAAGTTATTGTCACCATTTGAAGTTTCGATACGAATATATATATGTGTACTTTAAATATATAATGATTTAATTTTAAAGACCTAGATTTTATTTGAATATTAGATTTCACTTAAGAAATTTTAATTTTATTAATATTAATAATATTGTAATTATATCTTTATATTTAATTTAAACTATTTTAATCCAAAACAATTTTATGTTTAAGGATATCTTTATTTTACTTTGTTTAAAAAATTTATCATAAAAAAGAGATGAAAGCGTACTAGTGTTTAAGACGAAAACTGTTTTAATTGAATGACTTGTTTATAATTATAAGAAAAATTGAAAGTTTATTAATATTTTATGTTTACGTAAATCAACGATAAGATATATCAAAACATATTAGTCATACTTAATTAAGTTAATTATTTTAATATTTATATGATTGTAAATGTAAAAAGACTTTCAGGATTAATCAATGTACATGATTTGGTATATATAAATTTTCTTAAACACATATTTTTTCTCTGATTTTTAATAATTATTAATTAATTAAATTTTAATTAATTATCACCAATTAAGTTCCGTACGAAAACTCACAGAAAGTCGCGGGTACGAATACATTTATAGTGTATGTATGTTGGTGTGTATATTCATGGATCCTCCAAGATTTGGAGGACAATGGGGCTGGGTTCATTTGAGACGTATGCACACGTAATTGAAGGAATCGGATCGAGGTTACTTTACGTACTGAATATACACATGTACATACATACAATGAATTGTATTTAACTACGTTTGGTATTGATTCTCCAAGTATGAAATCTCCTGGCATGATGAGAGACCTTGATACTCCCTCCATCATTGTATCAAAGTCTTCAATGTTAAGTAACTTTATACCAAACCATCACTTCAATTGCATCTTTTATTCGCCCCACTAAATGAAATTACTTTCTCCTGGTAGGCTCCCGCACTGATATGATATTCGCAGCCGCCGCAAATATCCTACTCAAGGTTGGTATCTCATTACTCACGTATACACGCACGCACGCACGCACACACATGCGTATCAAGTGCTGCCATTGGAGAGACAAAATCCACCAAACCCAGCAAAGTAAAAGAAGTAGGTTCATGATGGCTATTCCGACGCTACTTGTAGCTGCTATAAATATTTCACTGTATGAAGATCTGAATGAGAACAAGTTGCAAGTCATTTACTTTACATGTTGCAGTGTTTTATTTCGAGCTTATCTAGTTGCAGGCTGCTCTTTTTCTACAAGTATGGCAAGTTGGTGAATCCCTTTTTCCAGGAAACCGCGCAGATTTGCTTCAGCACGCAGAGTATGACTCCATTGTACACTGACGTGTGGAAAAGCATGTATATTGCTCTTTTTTTTCCTTCTAACTAGTATAAGAAAGATGCTACACAGGGCCAGACAACTGTTGCAAAAACGTCTTTTCTGGATTCCCAAAGCATGCATCATCTTCCATCATTCAGGATACCTTACTTGATTGATTAAGATATTAGACCATTAGTGATAAGACAAAACTCCTTGACCATTTCATTAATTAACTCTTTTATTTTGAAGTGCTATGTCTGTTGGAGTTTTCCCTGCTAACTAACAAGAGATATTTTAGTAATTTGGCACATGACATGTGGCTGAGGACGTTGATTCATCACCTAACATAAACCACAAGAGATCTATATTGATATTTTAATAATACACTATTTGGTGTCACATCTATATGCCAGGAAATAAGGGGATAGAGTTAACAAAAAACTCACTCTAAACCCCTTCTGACCACAGTCTATACTCCTAAAACTTCAACAAAAGAAAAGCTACCCTGGCTAAACTAAACCATAATCCATCACCAATGAGGCTTTTCGAAAACGAAGCCCTTGGTGGAGAACCGCTCCCTCTCCGTCTCTCTTTCTATATCCTTTACTATATAGTAACTTCCCGTCTTCTACTTCTACCCTGAAAGTAGAAACCTCCACTGTAGTAGCTAACTACCTAGCTGCTTAGTATGTACATAGTATATTGTACCATACTAGTTCGCTCACTGGTAAGTTAAGAAACCTCTGAAACTTCCACACTGAGATGTTAACGAGTTAACCATCAGCACCTGTATCATGTTAGTATGATGGTCAGCATGATCAGCTTCTTCCAAACCTTCCACCTTGTTGCTGTTGCTGCTTTCTAGTCGTAGTAGTAATAGTAGTAGTATTACGCACCTGAAGCAAATCTTCATTTGTTGTAACAGTCGATGATGATCCTGAAGAAGACGAGAGAACGTCCCAAGTGAGGTCCTCGATATTGGGAGCATTGGTGAGCAGACTGTCAATATCTGCCCAGAAGCTCCCAGAGAGTGTAGTAGCCAAGCTATTCATCAATGGTCCGGCTTTCTGTTCATTGCACGCTGACGCGGTTGCCTTGTCCTCTGTGTTTACCAGAAGAGGGCTCGCATCTGCCGTGCAACTTTCAGCCATCCCACGATGATAGTGGTCACCAACACTCTCCGGTGATACACAAGGTGCACTTGTGTAACCAACCGGCTTTATTATCGCCTCCTGCTTTGGAACCTCAACCGCCTCTCCTTGGAATGTTCGACTGTTGTGAACTTAGCTGCTGCTTCTGCTCTAGCTGCCTCCAACTTGGATGCATTCTGCTTAGAGATTGCCTCTAGCTTTGCCTCCAGTGTCGACTGAAAAGAACTACTACCTCCAGCTTGTCCGGAGCTTCCACCAGCTTTGGACTGCTGGGCTCTGTATATATGCTGAATCTGTGGAAAGTTGAGGCGAGCGTATTCTCCTCGGAGCTTATACGCTGCCTGGTCGTATGCATATGCTGCTTCTTCTGCTGTGTCAAACGTTCCTAGCCAGAGACGGGTTCTATTGCGAGGGAGACGGATCTCTGCGACCCACTTACCCCAGTGTCTCTGTCTCACTCCTCGGTACAGCTTCGAGGATCCCGCTCCCACCTTGCGGGGCTGATGATGATGGTGTCCTTCGCTGAGTGCTTCATTGACTGACCCCTCGGACTCAAGTTCAATGTCTCACTCCAGTACTTGAGCTGCTGGTTGTTGCTCAAGTGACTCTGAGCTTGCTGCTGCTGCTGTTGTTGATGTAGAGCTTGTCTTTGGACCATCATCTGGTGCTCCTGCCAAGCTCGAACTTGGGCTGCTTCATGAACGTTCTGGTTCGTAGATGCAAACATACTGTTCAGTGAAGCTTGTGGATTCCAAGTTGCTGTTGCCGTCGTTGTCACAGTTGGTTCAACAAAGTAGCCGGCTGAGATGGGAGGTCGAGCTGGTGGCCAGCTAAGTTGCCAACTGAGCTGGGGACTCGTGGTTATTGGTCTCGACACCACTAGTCCGCTGCTGTAGTCCAAGAATTCAGCTCCAATGCTGAGATGTTGATCTTGCTGTTGGGCTGCTTCAATGGAACCCGGTTCTCCATATGATGAAGAACTGGACGAGGAATCTGAGCTCTCAGGGAGTTCCAGACGAGCTAGGGATTCCACGTTTCCAAAGGGCTCGAGTGTCCTAGCCACTTCACCGTCGAAGATGAAGTCTCTGTCGAACCTAGGTGTCATGCACACAAACTCGGTTGCAGCTGTTGCCATACTGCTGCTCGGGGCACTGCTTGCCATACACTAGCTTAACACCAACTAGAGTGATACGATTCCGTCAACTTTGTTATGTAAGTGTTCTGGGGCGACTGTAACTTGCTTGAAGAATAGGAGTAAAGTACAAAAGGAAGGATGAGGAAGGATGTGTATATGGAAAAACTTAAAAGCAAATCTACTACGTGATGAATCTTTAAAGAAAAGGAGAGAAAAATATCAAATAAAGCTGCTGAGATATGGATACTGGTCCGAGATTTTGCCTAGGCAGGCACTCTACCAGGAAAGGGAAAAAAAAAAAAGAAATGCAATCAAGTAGATATGCACACACAAGTAGCAAACTTTGAGGGGAGGAGATAATTACACAAAAAAAAAAGGGGAGATCGACTCCTGGGTGCTATAGGATGGATAAGTGAGAGAAAAGCAGGAAAGAAAAAGAGCTCCTAGAGACTACTAAGTTGTCTGAGAAGATAGCTTTGGAAAAGACAGTGATGCCTACCAGCTATGGGAGATTTGCAAAGGGTCAGGTCAGAGAGTCATAGGAGAGAGACTGGTGCATTTTTTTTTGTTCTTGAGAGACTTTAGGAAAGGTTAGTTCAACTTTTTGGCAAATGTGGAGGATAAAATGCCCACAATTGCAGGAGGTGAGGGGTTCTATAACACCCAGGGTCGCGAATTGCTCACAGACACAAGCATTTCATGAACAAGATTATCAAAATGCAGCGGTAATGCAACACGGAGCATGGATCTATAGCAACCAACATGAGGGAATTCGACCAGACACATATACAAACCTAAGAAGGGGAACCCAACGCGTCTTCTTCTTCGACGGGATCGACAACGGTAGAGTGCCTGCCCAGATCTCAGATGGGGAACATGGGATGGAGAATTTGCCAGTGGAATTATATCAGATGTCGCCACAGATCATGCTCTTATCTCTAAGTTGGTGTGCTACTTGGTGTTCTTCTGCTTGGCTATGGCGAAAGGGATATCCTAACCTTGTATATGAGGAGCCCTTAAACCCACTTAACGGGGTTTAGCTTTACGTCAATTAAGTGGATAAGCTTGAGCTTAGGTAAAGTGCACGGGGACACGCGTCAGTTGCCCAGTCAACAATTCTGGATGACATGTAGGTAAGAAGCCGGTAAAATGCCCCTTCGTCTAGAAGAGGACAACCGAGATGGCCGGTCATATGCTTTGCGGGCGCCGTATAGTGCGCTGATGCGATGTATTGGATGTTTGCGATGCGTGGCCCATTAGAAGTTGACTCACTCGATCTGCGCCGCGTGTCCGCGGAGCGATCCTGATCTGAGCACGTGTCCCGGCCGATAAGATCCATGTCGGGGCCTTAACGGGAAGATTGTGGCACACGTGTTTACAATCGAGTGGGTTTGCCACAGTTACAGTTCGTTAATGGGGGTTGAGATTTTACGCAACCCTTTTGACTTCTAGATTACCGACGCGTGCCAACGTTCTGGTGGAGGAGCGTCTCGAGTGGTAGTGCTCTATCCACCATTAGATATATAAATTATGCATCACTGTGATCAGCTTTATCCTTTACATGATTATTGTAAACACTAATCTAGCTATCGATTAGCGTAGATAACCACATCTTCAGGTATGTGACAAGGAGACGGTGACAAAGGATGAGCTCGATAAAGACGAGGAAGGTTCAATGCACGATGTCTGGCGTTCCTCTGAAGGACAAGAAGAATCTACTAACATCATCTCCTGGAAGAATTACTGTATTAAATAGACTTTAAGTTCTGTATAAGATCAAGAGTTACATCAGTCTTTATCCGAGTTACATCAATACTTGGTGTAAAGAGACAATCTGCATGCGCGGAACAGTGACGAATACGTATTAATTTGCACACTCAAGCTTGACTGCATCAGTACTTAGCACTATAACTGTGGAAACAGTTCGAATTCATATAAATATAAATAAATATACTGTTGAAATGGGGACTGAGACAGGTCTTGAAAACCCATCACCATGTGCACATTACATTTTCTAATAGTCTAGATAATTTGTATAAGTGTTTTGTTTTTAACTAAAGAAATTTATTATAGGCGTGGGAAACACATTATACTATATTGGTAAGTAATAATATAGTATACCATCGTATTTCACCTAACGCAATATAAACGGGCTGACATATTGCAAGATATTAAACCAACACAGTCACGCTCAAATCATTTGTGTGTGCGTGTGTGTGTGTTTACGTAATATACATGTGGATATATGAGGCAAATGTAACTTACGGCGACATCACCTTCTTGAGCTTAATACTATGATGAACCTTTTGAGCTTTGGATTTACATTCCCCTTTCTCATCAGGTTTCTCGATATAGATATTCTGCTACAATGAATGCAATTGTAAGTAATTAATTCTGTGTTAATTCTAAAGATACAATATTAACTGTACTTGTTTCGTGGATGTAGGCTCCATAATCAGATCATGGTGTCCCTTTTACGAAAACCAAAGAACAACCAAGGGTTTAGGGTTTAGGATTAAACATTTGTATTCCTAATTATTATGTTTATGTTCTTAGACTTTTGACACACACACACACACGTGTGTGTGTGTTGTGTTCTTTTATACTTAGTTAGAATATTAGACATTAGATGCCAACTAAGTACTGTGGATATCTTAACATAATATATATGCCCTGTGTGTGTCTGACTTCTGGTAGTGTCATGAGTATATAAGCACAATGTTGCGGAGCACTTTAAATGATGGAGTGATCATAACCCTCGGCCTAATATATACGGTTCCATCTCACTTCCCACAATGAATTAAATTAAACAAATTAGTATAATGGAGTAAAGAAGAGTTCGTATACATATTATACATTAAATAATCACAACTCTTTTAAATAAGTCCAGTTTTAAATGTTATAGTAAACTGCTAAAATATGTTAAAGTCACGATTTCATCTTAATTAAAATAATAGCAATAGGATGTAATATAATTAAAGAATTCAAGGCTAAAATTGAATTTTTTTAGTTTAAATTAATGAACAGTGATATTTAAAATTATACATATATCGATCATTATTTATACACACACACACACACACACATATAAAGAAGATTAAATATATATAAAATACTCAAATATATTATAGTTTAAAATCTTGATTTTATAAAATACTAAAAGACTTGTGAAAAATGTACATATATACATACGTATTTATAAATTTAAGCGCATAAAAGAATTATATATTTGTTCTTAAAATATATATGATTTCCATTTACATTTTTCATAATGTATTTTAATATACCTTAATACATATATTTTGAATCTATGAGGCAGCCAAACTTGTTAATATTAATTTCAATACTATTTCATTTTGATGTAAAAAATAAAATAAATTCTATATCATTAACTTTATAAATTTAAAAGTATTAATCAAATTATTAATTTCAAAATATATTATTTATAAAAAGAATAAATAATATAATATTCTTTCAACTCAAGATTAATTTAATTATAATCACAATACCTTCGAAATTTCAAGAGTGCTTTATTTTGTATCATACGGTTCAAAATGTAGAAATTATTTTTTGAAAAACTTATATTAGCTAAAGATTTATTTAATTACTAAATTTATAGTATAAATTAATATCTAAACCTAAATGTTTAATATAAATAATAATATTAAACACAAATTTGTAATTATTTGTTTTTAAATGTGAAAAATACTGTTACATAGGCTAAGTAGGATCGATCAAATTATTAAATTTATATTGTAAAATCAAAATCAGTTTTAAATTAATATTTTAAATCAAATTTTAAATATTTAATATAAAATTCAACATAATGTTTTATACACAACTTAAACACTTATAAATAATGAAATATATGTTTTACCTAGAATATCATTATCGCCTGGTCTCCTTATATATACGGTCAAAATACATATGTCATGTACCTGCAATAGTGAAAGTAGGGCAAAACTCTTATAATAAGTTAACCTTTTAATTTATTAAACCATTTTAACTTAATATGAGTCCCAAAATGTTTTTCTTTGCAAAATTTAATAATGTTTACATTTAAAGATTTATGTTCCACATATATTTTATATTATATTAACATATTTTATTTTATAGTATTATGATTATTATTTTTTAAATCAAATTTATACATATAACATATTAATTTAAAGTACACATATATCATAAGCTTCAAACTATGGAGCGTAACCTTAATCCATTTTAATAAACATGTATTATATAACATACATTTAATATAATTATATATATTATACATGTATAAAGTACACATGTATATTTAAATTCCATGTAAAGCAACTTTACATCATTAAAGAAAAGACATGTAGAAATATAATATTAATCTTAAATATTAGTATAATTAAAATTTCATATAATTAAATTTAAATAAGCCATTTACTTAAGGGCGGTGTTACATGTGGCCCGGCCCCTCCGGGTGGTTCTCGCCACCCGGCCGTGGCCGAGTGCACCCGGCCCGCCGTGGCCACTTTAAGGCCGCTGTTATGTGGACACCCGGGTCCCGGGCACATGTAACACCTAAGGTATATTCCTATATCTTAAATACAGAATATTATTAAAATATTCTAAATTGTTATAGTCGGTTACCATTGTTAGATATCTAATGAAGAAGTATGATTAATTTTATGAATTCAGATAATGTAAATGATTGTGTTAATATAAAAGAACTCTTAACTAAGAAGACATGTGCCTGGTTGTTTATTTTGAAGAGGCTGATCGATTAGTTTGGTACAAAGCATATTAATAAACTTGGTTGGGTTGACTTAATTAGTGGAACCATCAATTTCTAACATCAAGATGTA
Organism: Selaginella tamariscina; assembly: GCA_003024785.1. Lineage (NCBI taxonomy): Eukaryota > Viridiplantae > Streptophyta > Lycopodiopsida > Selaginellales > Selaginellaceae > Selaginella > Selaginella tamariscina. Next base: position 46,849 of record PUQB01000440.1, read on the forward strand.
CACACGTATACTTGAGAGCATAATCGTATTACATGTGCCACCATTATCTTAAAAGAAATAATTCAGAATATTATAGTGCCCACGAACTATAATATTTATCTGCATATGAACCAGTATATGTCAAGTCGAGTAGGCAGAAATCCAATATCACATATGAAAACGAACAACTCTGGGCCTTGCTGGGTGCAGTATCTACCTGCATTCATATAACATTTCACGTGCTTGATTTGAAAAATCAGATTTCCCGCGCCTAGACCTCCATGGAACTCTTATGACGGCTTTTGTTGACAGTACAGATTTGGCAAGGAAAGTGCAAAGTATGAACTTTTCAACACACTCAATCATAGTATGTGGAAATGACATCAGCAAGTATACAAGTGGAAATTGCATTTGCAAGTGCTTGGTATATTATATACGAATCAATATAGTGGCTCAAACAGTGTACCAAACTTGATGTAGAGCGTTTTAACAAGCTGAAATTTGCTGCATAAGTAACTATCATGAATATAACAACCTTCCAAAATATCATTGCGAATGGATATCCTTAAGTTTCTTATTGTTTTTCAAGCGCTCGTTCATGTTGTTCATGGCTCAGATGTGGGAGACTCCTTGAATGACTATGGAAACAATAACAAATATCGAACTTATGCAAAGGGGAACTATCTTCCATATGGCAAAGACTTCCCTGGAGGACCAAATCCCACTGGAAGATTTTCAAATGGCTGGTTAACACCGGATTTCATCGGTGTGTATGTATACGTGTGTGTGTTTTCATTTGCAAACTTAACTTTGAACTATGTACAGCTTCGTATGCAAATCTTCCATCTATACAGCCATATTTATCCTTGACAAAGACATATTTCAAGGAGTGAATTTTGCAAGTGCCGGATGTGGTTGTACAATTCAACAGGGAACATTGTAAGTTTGAATTCAAATTTGAAATTTTCCCGCTCATATAAGCTCTGAACAGAGGTCTTGCCAATTCAAAATTCACTGTACCCCCGTAGTATGGCACAACAAGTTGAAGACTTCATTGTCGTGAAGAACCAATTGGTTTCTAGAGCTGGACAAACTAAAGCACTCTATCATATCGAGAATGCTCTATTTTATATAAATTCGGATCTAATGACATAGTTAACAACTATTATTATCCTCAAGATGCAACGCTCCGGCAACAGTTCACTATCTCTCAGTTCTTGGACATATTGGGGAATATACAATACACAGATCCGTGTAAGCGTGTGTGTGTGTGTGAGAGAGAGAGAGAGTATATTAGATCAGCAAAAGAGAGATATCACTACACAGGAACAAGACGTACTGCTATATATACAGGAAATATGTCTAACAGAAAAACATTCATATATGATAGTCAAAATAAGTGTAAATGGTAGCGTACACACACGCACACGCGCACACCTATGGTTCAATGAACACTGTTGTGTGTTTAGATTCTGTACAGGGAGGGAGCTCGCAGATTGTAATAGTTTCACTAATCCCGATTGGTGTAGTCCAGTAAATTTGATAAATACAACGTTCCACAACCAGGGGAAATGCCCGGAAATATTGAATTCCGCAGCCAAAGAGTTCAATGCCCGAGTTAGGAGCTTGCTTACCACACTCCGCTCCAGTTTGCCAGGGATTAAACTCTTGTATGCAAACTCTTATGATGTTCCCCTGGACATTGTGCAAAGGCCAGCTTCATATGGTAATAATGATGCGTGTGCGCGGTGCGTGTGCGTGAGAGAGAGAGAGAGAGAGAGTTACATATAGTTTTGTAGGTTTCACAGTACCGAATGTTGGGTGTTGCAACTTCATAGGGCCTGGTCCAAATGATAACAAGCTTCTGCCATTGTGTCTGCCCGGGTCTCCTATTTGTTCAAATGCGGACTTGTATGTTTATTGGGATCAGTTTCATCCGAGCTCCAAGACTTATGGGATTGTTGCTCCTCTGTTTTGGAGTGGTTCTCTGGAATCCATTGAACCCATTAACATCCGGCATCTAGCTGCTTTGTAGTTGGCCAACTTTGATAAAAGCTGAATTGTAATAACTTACATGATTCTCTCAGTGCGCACGCTCACAACTAACTTGACTCTTAAGAAAATTATACATATTTGAACACAATAAAAAAACTGTTAAAATCAGTGATTAAATCCGTAGTCGAAAAATGATACGAAATGTTTAATTACTAATTTAATTACTAGTTTATTAATATTAATTTAATTTAATTACTAATCCGTAATATTTTTTTACTACGGCATATATCACTGGTTAAAATATGAAATATTTTCATATATATATATATATATATAGTAAAAATAAAGTTTATCTTCGTCTATACAACCAAATTTGTTCTTGACAAAAAGACATTTCAAGGAGTGGATTTTGTACAGTTCAACAGTGAACGTGTTCGTAAGTTTGAATTCCAATTTGAATTTTCCCGCTGGAAACAGGGGATTCAAAATTCACTCTGTTCCCATAGCACTTACAACATTCGGATATAATATCAAGTATTGTAATCCTCTAGATGCAACACTCCTGTAACTGTCTCACTATCTCTCACTTTTTAGACATATTGGCTGAATGTACGCCGCGTAGGTTTCTTTCAGTGTGATATACGTGTGAAGGTATACATCATACACATACGTATATATATACATGAATACGTATGTATAAGTATGTACATCATAAGTGCGCGCGCGTGTGTTATGAAAAAAAAATCGACTGCATCTACAATATGTGGAATATGATATGTCTGATCTGATATGTTAAACATTACTATGCAAGTAGGTATCATAGCTTATATAAACTGACTTTTACTTTACATATATTATCTGTTTAGTAGTAAGCTTATTTCACGTAGGTAACCTTGCTAGAGATTCCTTGAGACTCTCAAGGTAACAACGTAGTTCGTGTGCATCCATTCTCGCATGTTTCAGCGTGAGAAGCCTTTGTGCAATGTGATAGTCCCTCTTCAACGAGCAGTTAGTTGCACATGTTTCAAGAGCCCTAGTCTCCTGCATGTACACATCATAATTTGATAAGGTGCATACTTAAATACACACACACACACACACACACACAAGATACATGTGTGTGTCTAATGTGCATATACGTGCGTGCATATAATTAATAATAACAATCGTAGTAAATCTCTCTCTCCGTGTGTTGTAATGAACTAAGCCGAAGTTAGGTGAACCAAATATACACTAGTTCAATATATTTTACACTTACTCTCTTCTCAATAGTTTCGATAACTTGCTTAGCACCTTCAGTGACTTCAGATGGTAAACCTGCTACGTTTGCCAGAAGTAGTCCATAATGTGGAACACTCGTGCATCCTTCTCTCAGTGAGAACTGGTAAAACTTGGTCAGTAACACACACACACACACAACCATGGTGAAAATAATGAGCTACCTTGAGTGGTTTATTTTGTTAAGACGATTGTATGTATATTATCTGTGTGGTAAAATCTGTGTGTGTGTGCGTGTGCTGCTTGCGTTTCGTACCTCAAATTGGAGGCGATTGTTGTTGATACCGACGGACAAATAAGAAACCTTAACGTTCGGGTAGATAGAGCTCAGCTCTCCGAGCCTCTGCATGTGGGTAGCAAAGATAACATACCTGTTTGGAAGAGAAAATATTAGTCCAAATGTATTATACCTCATAAAAGCTATATTTATGTACAGAATTTAGGATATTATCTAATTTCTAATAACATATAATACAAGGGGTTGTCTTACGCCTTAAGAGATAAAAGATATTCACTACAGCTCCATGCCACTGCCAGTCCGTCGTATGAAGAAGTTGAGCGACCAAGTTCATCTATTAAAATCAAACTCCTAGCCAAAGCAAGAGAGCGGGTATTAGTAAGAAATTTTCCCTCCCCCCCCCTCTCACACACACACACACTCAATATACTTTCCATAAATATATGTGCGTGTACATATGTAACATCAGTACAAGCAAGGTATTATGACTTATTTATTTACAAACTCTGGTTTGAACGGTAAAGGTAACCTGGGAGTTGCGTTCTGTACAAAAAATGCCGTCTCCCGCATTTCGCTCATAAACTGCAAACCAAGAGTGCTATGATATATACGTACATGTAATATATATTTATACATTGCTGGCATCAAGAGATAAAGATGAATGAATTTAAAAATTTTACGTACAAAAGTAAGTTTCTATAGATTAAAAAAATTAAAGACTCACCGTACTCGAGTTTAGCTCCAAGTCGTCTCCCGTCCCGATTCTCGTGAACAACCTGATTATTAATTGTATCATGAAACTATTTATCAATAGTACTAACAGCTATAGTTCTTAACTACACCTGTCAACAACTCGGAATGATGCAAATTGAGCAGGCACGTAACATCCAATGTGAGAGAGTATGGTAATTAGAGCCACTTGATGAAGGTAAGTGCTTTTCCCGCTCCTAAAATACAAAAAGATTTGAGACAGTTGAAAACATACTAGAAACGAGCAAATGTATGTGAGTATAATATAACAGTACATGTTGGGTCCCGTAACTATAACCATATTGGATGCTTCCGAGAGGAAAGTGTTGTTAGCCTGCATGATATATCCATAAATACGCTTATTAATAACTTACCTAGTTGTTTGAATTATTACTAAAGCGAAGTGGTTTTAATGGTTGATACCAGCCATATGAGTGCTTACGTATGTAAGTTTATGCCTGTATTCCCAAAATGTATTAACAAGTGCACATAGAAATCTTGTATATGTAAGGACTATGAATATTTATATGTATATTATTTGCACGTTGTCATCGATGAGTTACCACAAAATTTTCAGATGAGGAGCTTTCTAGGATGGGATGCCTTCCAGCCTCAATAGCAATTGGCCCGTCCTCTAGAAAGAGGTATAAATACAACAAAGAAAAGTAAGAAAATGTGATCGATATATTTCATACTCGTAGGTCTTATTTAGTTAGAATAATAAAGTTTATTTTACCCGTGAAATCTGGGCGAACATAGCTACCAGGAGGTTTTAAAGAGATCACAGATGCAAACGCCGAAATCATATCCATTAAGGATAGAGATTCGCTCAGCAGCATCAGATACTGAATATGCTCCCTTATATCATGAGAAAGTGCTGCACGCAACAATGCAAGTTAATATATATGAGCATATGCACCGAATTTTACTCATACATGTATACATGTCTGTACAGATATACTATCTCTCACACACACAGACACACGCACACGCACGCGTTTTGCAATACAGTTGTATATGTACATACACAAATTGAGGCATTCCGTTTTCCAATACGCAGATACACACAACGTATATAAAGCAATAATAAACGTGTATATACGACTACCTTCCAAACAGTATTCGGTCCTGGCATAGCAATCATCAGCAGCCTTTTTGTTCCTGGTGTTGAGCTTTTGCATACATAATGTTAGTTGATATCATAGCATAATCCTTACTCACTGAAATCAATTCGATTGTAGAACAGTGCACACATTTTCCATGCTTAAGAACCTGCAAGCCCAAACACACACACAACACATAAGTACATACGTACTGCATTATGTACTTTAATGCATTAATGTTACTAAGGATACTGTATTTCATACAGATTACAATGTTATAGCAATAAAGGTATCACAAGAAACCTGGATAAATGTTTTAGGAAGTTCAGCCTGCCCTTCTAGGTCAGCAATTGGAATGCTGATATAAAATCCCTTCCTCGAGTTAAAAAGTAGCTTCAGGCTGGAAAGATGGAAATTCTCACGGTATGTCTTCCCCAGGCAGTGGATTGCTGTCAATGTAATAAGTACACTAGAGTAACATTAATAAAAGTAGACAAGCTAGAAAAAATTAAAAACAAGTATACCTTCACTTGTGTCGCAAAATATCTTTCTTGCAACGTCAAGAAACCCGTCAATGCCTGGCTTCACTGCAAAACATTGCTGAGTCCTGGCCACAAACGGCATTCTTGCATGGAACACGTCTTCTGAGATAACTTCCTGTATCCTGTAAAAAGGATATCACAGATTTATCATTATCCATAAGCAAATAAAATATAAAAATTATTGATGAATCTCATGCGTAACTTAACCTGTTTTTGATAGAAGCAAAACAAGGCCTTAAGCAAACACTCTCTTTTACATTCCTGAAAAAAGGTGCTCTGAGCATCTTGGAGGACCTGATTAAAAAATGAACAATTCAATAAATCAGTAATTACTACGCATTCGAAGGTTAGATAAAAGAACAAATTATACTTGTGAAAGAGCAGGTAGGAGCTCTAAAGCCTCCTTCAGGAGTATGACACTCGCTACCAAGGACTGACTTCTTGTAGTTGTATATCCTTCGGAAACCTTGGTTGGCTTATAAACAGAAGTGAGAGATAACCTTGTCTGTGTAAAATAAATAGTTATTACTATGGCGTGTGTCGTGTGCGTGCGTACCCTCCCACAAATAAAGAAATGAAAATAGCATTAAGTACCGAGGTCTTTGGGAAACCTTTGGAGCACTTGAGTAAGCCCGAAAAAAATCTCCTTGCTCGTTAATTCATCCTGCATGTAGAGATGATGAGAACCGACGTCTGTCCACAGATTATATAAATGTATGCATTTTTGTCTACCACTTTGTATGCATGTACATATATATGTATATGTTATACATTTCCTATAACAGCTTACTGCTTACCAGGCTATCAAGGCGCATGTTGATTGTGTTTATATCTTTCAGCGGCTGCAGAAGGTTTGCTCGAAGAAGCTTTGCTCTAGAAAATAAGCATTTAACACGCACCCACGGACACACATACACTATAACATAAACTATACAATCACAAAAAGAAACACATACATGTCTGTCTGCATGTATATGCTGCTTACCCTCCGCTTGTTTTCGTTTTGTTTAACACACCAAACAGGCTACTACTTCCCTTGAGCTTGCTACCACCCAAAGGAGTAGACGACTCAATGACTTGGAGATTCTGCACACTAAGATTATTGTGAAATAAATGAATCACACACACACACATATATACATACATACATACATATATATATATAATATATATATATATTATATAATATATATATATATATATATATATATATATATATATATAATAATACAACAAAACGTATATAGGAAAAGATCGTGCCTACCTGGTGGCGTCAATACTCATGTGATCTGATGAACCGTTGAAACTAATCCGAATAGAGTTGTTCGTCAGCATGAGGCCTCTCTCGCTCTCAATCCTACGGCAAACAAGAAACTATATAAAAACGCATCTATATATATATATATATATATATATATATATATATATAGTACCACTTGACTACGGCTGCGGCAGCTCCGAGGCAGAGATAATACTGCTTACTGTAGCCTTGAATTACAGATAGATTGGAATCTTTTACGGCCAAACTCTGAATCAAAAGAAGCCCCTGCATTGTTTAACAATGAAAGTGCAAATTAAAAATAACATACATTATCCAATAAAGAAACCCCAAATACATGATATAATGCATACATACGATTAAAAATGAATACATAGTGTCTCAAAATATTTGTGCGTACACAACTAAGTATATATATTAGATGAAGCAAACATAAACCACCCAATTTGAAACTCACTTTGGTGTCATCGAATGAAACCCGTGATAGTTCAACCTGACTAACACAAATTATATATGTGAGGGGGGGAAGAGGCTTTCTTTGGAAGAAAGTAGCAGAAAAATCGCACCTTTCTTATGTCGGATCGGTCGCAGAAGGAAGAAATGCCTACGAGACCGGCAGAGGCAGCAGTCGGCCTGCTTGCCGGAAGAATAACCTCCGACGGATTATAGAAATGCAGAAGCGTCATTGTGTTCTGGTATGACCGGCTTGTCTCGATGAACTGTGAAAGATGCAGTGACGCCGTGCGAAGATCAAAGGCCGCCAATCCCACCTGTTCCGAACAAATCCTAGGATCAATCGGTCGTGACTCGAGATTTCATCGAATAAAAACACGGATTTCCGAGGATTACGGGATGAAAAATGCACTTCTTCACTCGATTTTTATGAGAAATCCTAATAAAACTACAACTTTTCAAGAAAATGCGAGAATGCGTACAGAATGCGAATTTTCCTGAGGATAATCGGATCAAAAATGCATTCTTTTGAAGACATTCGTGGCGGTCTTCGTTTTCTATACAGATTCTGTGGAAAATGCAGATTTTCAAGAAAAAATGCGGAGGACGCAAAATGAAGATTTCTACATCGGATCAAAATGCATTCTTCTGAGGATTACATACTGATTCATAAATGAAGCGATTTTCTATGGAGGATCGAATGCTTACCTCTTTCGCTCTGTTCTCGATCACTCCCACCACGAAATCCTGCTGCTCCTCCATTGCATAACCAGGGTTATGTTCTGCTCATTTGAATATACACAGGAATATGCTTGCGTTCAGCTTATTCCTAGAATATCCTGGCATTACGCTGTGCTGACGCATTTTCTAGAAAAAGCAACTAAAAAGACTTCGTTTTGAGTTCACATTCGTCAGTCCCATCATGATCTTATAAAAATAATATAATCTCTATAATTAATTTAAAACATCCTACAGATGAACACCAAGGAGGTAAATACTGTTGTTAACAAGAAAAAGATATCTAATCTGGAATCTTGAGCTCGGTCTTCTTTATGGAGATTCACATATCTCCTGTACTCTCTCAAATCCCCATTCCTGTCTCTAGACTTGTGTAAGACATGTGAGAGAACCACCAAGCTCTCCTTCCCATTGAGATGCTTGCCACTAACCACGTCCTTAAACTGCAAGCTGAGCTCCCTTAAACTCACTTTAACATTCTCCTCACTCTGCTCGGTTTCGCATTTCAAAACTATGCTGCACTCCACTCCATCCGAAACAACAAGACTGTACCGAAGAACATAGTTGTTATCCCTCGGAAAATGCCGCTGTCCATGCACTGCCGTCCGACTCGACAAGTTGACAATCCGTCCGGTGTCCGTGTTGATCACTATCCAGCTCACTTTCACGCCTTCGTATATGTCCATCCAGACTCTGCTGTGATGCACCCTGCTTTCGGACGTTGCTTGCTCTCCAGGTCGAATCTAAACGGACAACTAGAGAACCACTCGGTACACGAGGAATGCGGAATCCCCTGCACACACCGAGACAACAGTGACTCCCCTCGGAATTCAACGTCCACCAACGACACCAAGCTCGAAGGTGAAACACAAGGCACCGTTGAATCCCCCAGGACTGAAACCAGTCTAGACGACTCACTGTAGAGCTTCTTGAATCCACCAAGCTCAGATATGACCCTCCTCGCACCTTGTTCCTTACAAGAAGGCCACCTCCTCGTGCATAGCTCCTCCCACAGAGACTCTTCCTTGGCTGCTCTGTAAAGACTGGTGCTCACGCATCCAACAACTGCCAGAGTCTCTCCGTCCATCCATTTCATCACCTCGTACAACACATCGTCACACAGCAGTTGCTGATGCTCCATACTCAGTCTCCTAAGAATCAAAACTGAGGAAACAAGAGCGGTTGGTAGTAAAATCACACAAATGGTTCAAGTTAAAACCGTGACCACAATCTCTCTGTATCTACCTATATATGAGTATTTACTGCGAGGATTGTCTAGTGGCACAGAGCCATTTGCGAGGGTTGGAAATGTCATCTCCGCCACTAGCAGGTACATGCCAGGAGCCAAGAACGGATTCCTGCAACCACATACCACGTTAGAGAACAAAACGTGGAGATGATGAATTGATGATATGGAGCCTACCTGAATTATGATCGAGTATGGAGGTGGCATGTGGAATACAGGGCCACGATTTGTCACGTGGAAACGAACCTGACACGGAGAGGAAATAACAAGATCAGCATTCTGTTTCTATCTGGTATTGACACGAGCTGCTTGTATATAACAACATATTAATTTTTTCATTTTATTATGGGATATACTAATAAACGTAGGACACAATATAAATATTAAAACCATGATTGGATCTTCCCAAATATAGGATACCCCAGGCCCCACTATGCAGTTACTAAGCCTTGTGTATGTGAGAGAGAGAGAGGACAAGTTACCTAATATACGTTTGTACTGTACTAGCCATTAAACTATATATATATATATATACACACGCACGCACACACGCGTACTTGATGGCGCTCTTTCCACGTGGGGAAAAACTCTCTTCCTAGTAAGTGGAATATGTGGTCTCGCATCTCATCGTTGCTCACAAGCAGGGATTTAAACTTAACTGCGGCATATAACCAGTACCTGCATAATGACAACGAGTGGGTTAATGAGCACTAACATTGATTATTCTTAATCTAATAATGACTCCACTATATGGAGAAAGGGGAAATCCTAATGATTTGAAACTTGAGAATTGTGCAGAATGGAACACAGTAGCGCTTGCTTCTTACCAGTCATCATTTGATCCATTTGGTGCTGTGTAGAGAGCATTTGCTGCAGACCATCTACGTATAAGTTCTTGAGCAACAGGTGACTTCCCTGAACCAGTTGTAGTCCGTTTAGTGTGTAGCACAACCAAAGGCCCTTTCCTGTTCTTCGCTGGATTTCACTAACAACACTATCCAGCTGCAACCACGAGAATAAATGTGTTAATATGTTTTGTGAGAGTGTAGGTTACACTAATATATAAACAAGATAGAATATGTATATATACTTGTGCAAAGTTGAGCTCGACAGTGATTCTCTGGTTGAAGAAGCCGATGTTTGCCCCATCCACAACGAAACTATAAGGTCCATGCTTATCCAGCCAATCCTGCAAATGATAACATTAATATGTATTTGTATAATGAGAATGTATAACATGTACCTATATGTATAAAAACAAATACATAATACCTCGAAAGCTTTAAAACTCTTGTGATGCTCTCTCTTGAAAGCCAATGAAGCAACACACTTTGCAAAACTCTCAGTTTCCTCAGGAGTGATATCGATTGTGACCATCTGCTCCCCACAAATCCCACACACTCCCGCCTTACTCATCTGAGTGTATCCCACATTCCACTTCCCACTCCCTAGCCATCCAGTCCATGCCATCCCCCACCTCGTGCAATGGCTGCATTACGGACTTCATGATTGGAGACCTTGGTACTAGAAGTTGAAGCAATGTCACTTGTAAACCATCTCTCGATCACTGTGACTGTTGAGGGTGAAACATCTCTCACAGTCTCTCGAAGACAGTGTAAAAGAGAATACACTCGATCCTTCAACCCTGCTCTGGAGCTCAGGTGAAGCAAAATCTCAAGCTCGGCTTCCTCTGGCTCAACTCCATGTGTAGCCATGTGATCATACACATGCAGTGCCTTCTCAGCTTCATTCTTCTTAAAGAAGATGTACAAAGCAGGTCCATAACATCGTAATTTGGGTGGTATACCAGATTTCACCATGTTTGTCACAATATCGAAGGCAAGGTCTCCATCCAGCTTTGCCACAGCAAGCCTGGCAAGAGCCGTGAATGTTGCGTCATTGGGAAGAACATTGTTTTCAAGCATTCGCTCATATATCTCCACGCTTTTATCCAGGAACCCGTCCATCATCTCCTCTGTAAACCCATCTCGTTCTTCCCATGTAACCCAGCCATGTTTCCCCTTAAAACGATACCGTCCTCTTCTATTACTTCGTCCTCCTCTAGATGAATAAAGAAACATTACATATAAGCACGTCCTCCCCCTCTCTCTCTCACACACACGCGTGAATAATGTACCTTGATGGTTTTCCGCATACTCCGGTCTCTGCCGGCTTTGCTTGCGAGGTGTGAGGACCCCAAGCGCAGCAGAAGAGCAAAGGTAGAGCAGAACGTTATAGTTGTACAAATCGAATTGGATCGCATCCCGGTTTTGCTCGTAAGCTTCCAATGCACCGTTCACGTCTCCAAACCTGAAGCATGTGTATAAACACATTATAGATGTACGTATAATCTGTATCTGTATTGTTTAAACCTGGAGCAATTGTCCAATGTGTATCTTAGTTTCGACTCTGGTGTGAACTTCTTCTTCTTGTTTGTTGCTATTTCGCGTTGCCTTGCCTACAAATCCATATGCACGTGTATACATAATGCATACACATAAACATAAAAACTTACCTGCTCTTCGAGCCTTATCTTCTGTATTTCCAGATACAAGGACGAGTGGAAGTCTCGTGTGATGTTGTTTCAGTGTAAGTTTCATTTTTTGAAGCTCTTTCCTCCGACTGGATAGCCTGCAAAAGATTGAATCCATGATCACCTGTTAAAGAAATACTGTCTTAGACCTAGATGTATATACATGCAAATTATGGAGATGTTTACAGATATGCAGAGAGAAAAGCACCCAATATATAAATATATGTGTGTGTACGCATATACATATTTGTCTGTGATTCTTTCCTGTTTTCTCTATAGAAGTGGGTGACTCCATAGGTTGCAAAAGATCTGACTCCTGGTTATCCATTAAAAACATATTATCGCTTGAGGAACTTTCACGTGTTCTGTTTGACTGCATACCTTGTAAAAGCTCGGACTCACTATTATCTACTGAAGAAAGACATCAGAAAACGTGCGTGTGTGTGTGTGTGTGTGTTAACTTACACACATATGCACCTGGCATGTTTTCTCCATTATCTTCTGGCTGTTTGGAAGCAACATCAACTTCACACTCCTCAGGAACAAAGTCTGAACGCACATGCCTTGGTCGAGCTGTTTCTTCGAGTGCATCACCTGATGTGTCATCTAGCTTCTTTCTTCTAGTGACCCTTCTCTCAGGAGCCTGTTGTAAAGCACCTATTTCATTCTTTGATGTAATATCTTTTTCTAGCCGTGCCTTCCTGCTAGTGCGCTTTCTAGTGACCTTCAACCCCACAGTATCCACACTATCTTCTTCTTTAACCTCCGTCTGGACCTGTATGCCTTCAGAAACATTATTCTTTGTGACTTCAGAGTTACTAGTTCTTCTTCTAGTTCTCTCACTACATTCTTTGGTATTTCACTACACAAACCGCCTGTCTTCTCGACCTCCAAAACAGTGTGCGGTTCAATCGCTTCACATTCTAAACTACTGGCTTTCACAACGGTTTTAGAAATACCTCTTGTGCTTCTTCGAGTGCCATGAATGCACAATCTTAAAATGTGCCTCCCATTTAAATTGCAGCTTGTCAATACTCTGTAAATACATTATACTATGATTTTGTATGTGTACGTATATATAGTTGTTGTTTATAGGCTCCATACCTGAGAGGAGCCGCTGTGTGTGTCAATGCGCAGAGAATCGCCATTTAATTTGTATTGAATGGGCTCATCAGCAAGAACCCTAATGAAACTCTTAAACCTCAATGTATATTCTACAATGAAATTATATGATAAGAATATTCCGTTAATATAAAGTATATATCCTGTAGTATATGATAAATATTCGATATATTCCATATAAAAGAAAGTCATTTTCTTCAAGGAAAAAAAGAAAGAAACTAGAATTTATTAATTTAATTTTTTTTTCAATAATTATATTCATATCTTTATTTGAAAGCATTGATTTAAATATGTGAATATCAATCTATAATGGGATTGAAAATAAACAAAAGGTGTTTTGAGTATTTTATAATGTAAATAATTAAAGTTTAAGTAGTTTTTTTCTATTATAATATTATATATAAATTTCTTCATATGTATTAACACATATTTTAATTTTACATGGACTTCCTCAACTTCACATAAGTGTGCAAAATTTAAACAACATTTATAATTACTTTGTACGTTTGATTTATGTGCTTAGATTATTACTGAAGGACTCTTTTTTCATAAATTATTGTACCATCACATTTGTTACTAATTTATCCAAATATTAAACCATTAATAATGTTTGTTCTTTATGTCTTTATATTTACTTTATACGAATGTTCATTATGAATAAGCAAATTCCTTCGTAATACTCTTTTTTAAAATATAATTTCTTCATTTAAACTTTACGATTTCTTACTAATTAAGTTAATATATGTTGTAATTGACTACTCAATTGATATATCTTTAAAATATTACTGATGAATTTTGTAGGTATTAAAAATATATGTCATCATTCTTAAATAACCACAATTATATGCTTTATTAAGATCGGTATTGAATAAGTGCAAGTCCATTACACAAAGACATTTATTTTTAATGCTTTTTGTTAAAAATGCCATGTAAGTAACTTGTGACTGTTCTAAAATTTTATAAATTATTCACTTTATTTAATAAATGTTTTTTTCAATAACCACTTCTCATATTCAATTAAACTTTCCTAAAATTAATATTATGTGTGAAACTTGAATAATATTATGTGTGGAACTTAAAGACATTGACATTTACATATTATGGTAAATAAAACCGATGCAATATGTGTTACATGTGTATCTCTTCTTGTATATTATACGTTCACTCCTTGTATGTTTTATTCATTTATGTAACAAAACCATATTTATTTAAAAATCACTTGTTTAACATTAAAAAATCTATTTGTCTCGTATTTTAAATTATTTATTGCACATCCAAGTTAATAATTATTAATCTTTATTTGATCAATTTATGCTTATTTATATTTAAATTGAACACATTCATTTTTGACATGTGAGTAGTTTTGACAATGTTTTATTGTGAAAATCCATATTCACATGTATTTAATAATTATTAAAAAATTTACGAGTCATCGTCTCGATAAACTTTCCATGTTTTATATAAATTTCTTCTTTTAAAATTATTAAGAAATAAATCATCTTTACAAATGTTATATTGTTGAAGTAAAATATTTATTTACCTTTTATTTGTAACATTTGTAACAAACATAAAAAATTAATCATACCCATAATCGTACAATCTTTAAAGAAACCATTCATTATATTACCTCTTGTTAAAAAATGTAAATTAATATAAATATTATTTTAACTATAATTAAAGATATCATAATTTTATTCTTACTCTTTTTTTTTATAAAATATCTCAAATGTATTATTCCATATCTTAAAAAATATATCTTCGTAAATTTTATATAATTACATTTGCATCAATACTAGTTATATTCATAATTTCTTTTTGAAATACACAATTTAAACTATTCATTTCATTACAAATATATATATGTTAAATTGCACTACATAAATTGTTAATCACTAATAAATATTAATATTTTCTTTACCAAACTATTTTAATAAAGCATTGTTCCGTGAATAACCTCTTTACAACTACATTATAGAATGGATTTGTAACATTACTAAAACTAACACATATAATCTTTCTCTGTAACCCTAATTCTTTCATCCATTTACAAGAAACATGAACCAAGTGTATATACTTCTACATAAAGCATTTATAACTTAACTAACTAATGTTTTCTCTACGTAAATGTGGAAAACTTTTCTAATTATTAGGAACACAAACATCCGTAGACTTGTGCGGACGACATGTTTAACCGGTGTCTTGTTTTCATTACTATTAAAAACCACATTACAATCTACTCTTTAACCTGTCGACAACCCTAAACAAAATGTTTAAATTGATTTTTTTTTAATTTAAACCTATTTAGGGCGGACACGGATACAACTGTGAAAAATCTACTCATAGAAACCACTACAACATCTCCTCGTAGTGGAAACACCATCAGTTTGCATGAGAAACCCATCTCCACAGTAATGAGCAACATGTTTTGCCTCAACACTATCACCATCGATTTTAATATTTTTCACAAATGTCATCTTGTTTTCCTGTGTACCACTATTCTGGAGATTTACTATATATAATGTGTATGCTTCTTTAATATGATATACCAGTACTATCATGGCATAAGATGGACTTGCCTTGAATGACATAAATTAAACTTGCATGGATTTTCCTTACACAAAGTGTTCCACGATGAAGAAAGTCATTCCATATTCAACATGCCTAGGGATATTTAGTATAGCCAAGATTCATTATGTGAAAACAAAGCTTTTCAAACATATCCATAGGTCCATCTAGTTTTACTACAAATTAAGCTCCCACATCACTATGACTTTTGTTTGTCATCCTATGTAGTCACGTATGGTACACATGGTTTGTTATGTTTAGACTCCCATCTTGTCTTTGCGTATGCATGTTCAATAGAATTATATGTATTAATCTAAAGAGTGGGACTACCATCATTCATTGTATTCCTGACTTGATCTAAGATAATGGATACTTATATTTCCACTCAGGTCTCCATGCCTCTTTTAACCTTTGTTGATGGCCCTTCTTCTTCAACAACATTATGATTAGATTCAATATTAATAATAACATTATCAAAATATAAATCCGGATTATTATTATTATTATTAATGGACCTGTATTCGATATGGTTGATGTTTGCCAGTACTCGAGTCTCATGATTGCAGAATGTGAAAGGATCTGAACCAAGTGGGACGACTTGAGTAAATCAAATAGTTCATATACTTTTTGTTATATTGCAGATTCCATTCGTTTTATGTGCGGCCGCATATGACTGGGCAGGACTGATACCCTTGGTGACACCATATGAAAAGATGCACCCAACCCAACATACATGCACAGTGACCTAGCTTACATACAGAGGTTAGTATGATTTGGAAAAGAAGAAGAATGTTAACTCAAAGTAACACAGAATTAACAAATGTGAACAACTGCGATATGTTTCTACATACGTACTTATGTGTGTCGGATCTCTTTTGTGTGTGGCACTATATAAGACCAGCTATATTAATTGTCATCTTTCCACGTGACAAGGTTTCTGAGATAACATACATACGCTCCAGTTGTATGTCAACGTGGAACATGTCGGATATGTAGAAACATCGTGTCCGTGTGGCTTCCACGTGGTAAGTTTCCCATATGCCACCTCAGACAACATACATACGCTCCAGTTGTAGTAATAGACAATCCAGGCTCATGCAACTCCAAAAACATTTCCAATCTTCTTACAAGTATACTCTTTGTTTGACTTTTGTCGGTTTACATAATCGTCCGTAAGATGTGACGCGTGTTAAGCCGGCCTTGGATGGGTTTAGTCCGCCAGCCAGTGCAGAAGCTTCGCAGCTCCTTTCTCTACCCACCACCAACCAAGTAGCAGGTATCTCTACAAAAAGAGCTCGATGGACTCTCCAACTTCTCACAACAGAATTCAACTATGGCGCAGCTAGTTTGTGATGATGTCTTCTACGAGGTAATGAAATGGGTTGATGGAGAAACTCTTGCAACCTTGGCATGTGTGAGCTCCAATTTGCACTCGGCCTCCCAGGAGGAGTCGCTCTGGGAGCAGCTTTGCACGATATATGGCCGTCTTCCAAGGAGCCGGGTGCCAGGGAGCTTATACAAGAGATTGGGGGATTCAAGAAGCTCTACTCGGAGTCCTCCAGGACGGTTTCAACCGAGGGAAATTCAGCTGCTTCACTGGTTTCTTGCTCTAGCTTTGCATCTCTGGTAGATGTTCAATTGTGTGGGAAGTCACTACTCTCTCAATACGTGGATGGGATACCGAATAGCTCATGCAAGGAGTGGTTTTCTAGCTGTCCGTTTCGGTTCGAGCTGGCACAGACAGTTTCGGAGAGCAAACAGGGGGTTGATACCGATGAGAATGAGATTAAGCGCGGGAGGATTTGGAAGGAGATAAATGAAGGGATGAGAGTTAGCTGGATACTCATCAATAAGAAAACGGGACAGCTAGCCAATTTATCGAGCCAAGTTCCGGTGTCTGGACGGAGGCATTTTCCCACTGACAGAGACTATGTTCTTCGGTTTGGTTCCATTGTCTCGGATGGCTCGAAACCTGTGGAATGTAGCATCGTTGTTAAATGCCGAGCGGAGCAAACTAGTGGAGGTATTGTTAATATTAGCTTAAGTGAGCTTAGCATGCAGCTTAAGCATGTGTTCGGTGGTGAGCATCTCAACGGGGAGGAGAGCTTGGTGGTTCTTTCAAGAGCTGTTGGTATGGCCAAGTCCAGAGACAAACATCGGAACCTCACAGAGTACAAGAGGTATCTCAAGTTGCAGAATGAGGCGACAGTCGAACAACTTGGACATTTGGATGTCTCCTTCGTTTTAGTCTTAGTTTCTGCGGCTTTGTGGCTTTTGCCAACATGGTGTCGGTGTACACAATAGAGATATCTACGAAAAGCTTAGTGTAAAGGAGTTCTTAATACATCATGTGTAACATCTCTCTCTCACTCACACACACATGCGAGAGAATACAGTTGTTGTCTGAAATGTATTACACCTCAAGGTGAATAACAGGTGCAAAAGAAGCAATAAACTTTGTTAGCTACTTCAACTCCTAATACTGAGTACTAGTATCCATGATGTCACTCAGCTGAAATCCACTGTAGTGATGTGATGAAGACGAAGACTGCTTCTGCAACTGCATGAGCAGCTTCGGATTTATCACCAGTCTTCCTCCCTTTTTACGCTCACTAGACTCTTCAAGAAGATGAACTCTCTGTTCCGACGAGCCACTCTGGCTCTTATTCTTATGAGCAACTTCCTCGGGCGCAAGTTTGATGTGCTCCAGAAATGCAACCACCTCCTTCATGCTAGGTCTCTCCGAAGGAGACGGCTTCACGCACATCATTGCAATTCCTAAGCACTGGAGCATCTCGTTTATGAACGGGTCTGCCATTCCTCGTAACTGCGAGTCTAACGCCTCAACATCTACTTCCACCTGTTGTTGCTGAGGCTTCATGAAGTCATGCACCCAATCCACCACATTCTGGTCTTGCTCCAGTGCTCTTCGACCTGTTAAAATCTCCAGGAGTACTACTCCGTAGCTGTAGACATCACTCTTGGTTGTGATCTTAACTCTGCAACTGTACTCTGCAACAAAACACCACTACATTCAATAAAGCAGGTTCATGCACTTTGGGGAGAGATAAGAATGGGGACAGTGGTATAAAAGACAAGCTGTCCCACTTTCCACCACTAACAGTGTGTAACAGCATAATTGCCTCAAGGGACCAAAAGCATTCTCTCGACGAAATAATATGCGCCCACAAAGGCCATACCTCTCGTCTTGCGTGGAGAATCATTCATCGACCAAAGCAACGCTTTAAGTTCTCAAGCTCTTCTACGTTATGACTAACCTATGCCCTGAGAGGGCATTCCTACGTAAACTGTGACATATGCAAACTGGAACTTACCAGGAGCAATGTAACCAGTCGTGCCAGGGATCTTCTCCGGGTAAGTGAAGTCCTCCTCAGCCAGTACTTTAGCTAGCCCAAAATCTGCAATATACGGCTCCATGGCATCCCCAAGAAGAATGTTGTTTGCCTTGATGTCCCTGTGAAGAATGGGTGGGTTACAGTCGTGATGAAGATAGGAAATGCCTTGAGCAGCACCAAGTGCGATTTTGTATCGGAGTTCCCAGTCAAGGCATCTCTGCCTGTCAGCGTCGTGCAGAAACTCATCCAAGTTGCCATTGCTCTTGAAGTCATACAGCAGCAGGGCCGACTTGGCATTGGTGCAGTAACCAATGAGCCGGACAATGTTCTTGTGTCTAACCTTGGAACCAAGAGTGTGCACCTCTGAGTTGAAACTAGCAAAGTTGGCATGTGCTCGTTTGAAGTCTATCTCCTTGATTGCAATCTCGTTCCCGTCTGGCAACTGGGCTCTGTATACAGACCCTGAGCTCCCTTTGCCAATGGGTACCGCCTTTCCAAAGCTTTCCACCACGTCTGATGCCGAAATGTTCCACTTCTGATAAGACTTCATCTGCCACAACCATGAACCGTCCTCGTCCGAGAAGCTCCGGCACCGCCGGTAGAGCAGAACGGATCCTGTCAGCACCACTAGAGCAGTACCGGCAAACAGTAACGCTATCACAATGGGCGGCTTTATTTGACGACGCTGGTTACCATTCCTGCCGTTTTTACCACACTGCGATGCACCGCGCTGTGCGACGCACAGTTTAGGGTTGTCTCTAGAGTCTACCGTGGCGTCCGTGATCATGAAGGAGCCAGAGAACGAGTTGTGGGAGATGTTGAGAACGTTGAGGTTCGTCATGTGTTCTAGGTACTCAAGGCTTCCGGATAGCTTGTTATCCGACAGGTCCAACCGTACCAGGTGTGTGAGATCAGCAAAAGTTTGTGGGATTGTGCCCGTGAGAGAGTTTGAGTGTAGGTCCAGTGTGATCGAGAGGCTTACCAGGCTGCCAAGGGCGGGTGGGATCTCCCCGGACAACTGATTGTTACTTAGCTCCAGTGATAGCAGCTGCTTGCAGCGTCCGATATCATCAGGAATCCTTCCAGTGAGTGCATTGTTGGAGAGCTTCAGATGTTCAAGCGCCTGCATGTCGCCCATTTCCGGTGGTATCGGCCCCTCCAACACATTGCAAGATGCATCCAGAGACTGCAGAGCCTTGAGCCGACCTATAGAATGCGGAATGGAACCACCGAGGCGGTTCCTCTGGAGGTTCAGGCTCTGAAGGGAACCCAAATTACCGATCTCTTCTGGGATTTCCCCGACAAGGAAATTCCCCTCGAGATCGAGAAATGTGAGGTTCCAGAGCCTACCCAAACTCGGCGGGATACGACCCACAAGCTTGTTGTCACTAACACGGAAGCGGGCTAGTGAACTTGGGCCGCTGAGTACGACCTGTGGGAGCTCACCTGATAGCTGGTTCTTCAAGAGAAGCAGTCTCTCCAGAAACGGCAGGGACAAGGTTCCTGCCGGTATAGGACCAGTCAACAGGTTCTCGGACAGGTCAACGGTTGTGAGCTGGGTGCAGTTGACTACTCTCCGGTATCGGACCCTCCAGCTCGTTCTCCCAGGAGAACAACAGCTGCAATTTGGAGAGCTTCCCAATGGTTTCTGGCAATCGACCTGATAGCTTGTTCGTGTCCAGTTCCAGGATGGTAAGCTCGGTGCAATCTCCAATCTCGGCTGGTATTGGTCCTGTCAAGTTGTTGATACTCACCAGGAAGCTGTGGAGCTGAGAGAGCTGTCCAATCTCACCGGGAATGCTTCCGGAGAGCGAATATTTGAGATATCGATATCTTTCAGTGACTTGCAGTTCCCAATTGAAGGTGGTATGTTGCCAGTGAGGCGGTTCTGCCACAGGAGAAGGCTCCTGAGACCCGTCAGCTGTCCGAGGTTGAACGGTATGGGCCCAGTGAGCCGGTTCTGGAAGAGGTCCAAGTTCTGCAGCGATGTGCAGTTGCAAATCTCCTCAGGTATAGACCCACTGAGTCCCGTTCCATATAGCAGAAGACTCTGGAGGTTCTGTAGCCTTCCAAGTGAAGATGGAATCTGTCCGGTTATACTTGTGCAAGCAAGGCCGAGCAGCACAAGGCTGGTGCAGTTGCCGAGTTCTGGAGGTATCGGACCAGTAATGCCGGCATTGCCGCCTCCTCGGAATATGCGAAGCTTCTGAAGACGGCCTACCTCTGGTGGAATGCTACCATTGAACGAGTTATCAAATATGTGAAGCACCTCAAGGTTGGAGCAGTCGCCCAGAGAGGGTGGTATTCTCCCGATCAGATCGTTCTCTTGAAGACTGAGGACTCTAAGACTGGACAGCCTGCCAAATGTGTCCGGTATTGCACCCCCAATGCTGTTGTTGCCGAGATCCAAGATTTCAAGCTTGCTGCACAGTCCGAGCTCCGGTGGAATGGTACCGGTGAGATTGGTGAAAGACAGGTTGAGGTGCTGCAGTTCGGTGAGGAGTCCGAATTCAGGTGGAATGTGTCCGTGGAGATACTTGCCCGCGAGAGACAGACCAATTACTCGGTTCTCCCGTGAACATGCAACTCCCGACCACGCACAAGGATCTTCTTCAGATGTGTTCCAACCAAGAGCGTCTCGGTTTGTGTCAAGAGTCTTCACAAAAGCTACCAGCGCCTTGGCATCTTGTGAAGGATCGGCTAAAGAAACCGTCAGGATGTAGAGGAGAAGAAGCAGTATCCGCTTCATGTTGTTGCTTCAGTTGGAGAGTCACATTGTTGTGTCGTGTGGTTTGCATCGGCCGGACTTCCGGTGCCGGACACAACACAATGTACTAGTGACCGTCGGAGCTGCCTTGACGGTGGTGGTCCATGACTGCTGAAGGAACAACAACAAAGATCCAGAATTATTATTGAACAATTTGACTACATAAACGATGATGTATATTATATATATATATCACCTGTACTCGGATCAAACACGTACTGAACTATGCTCTGAGAAGTTCTTATAATGACATTGTGTTACAAGGGACAGAAGAACAAAGGACAATATGCCTATAAGGGGAAGGACCTTGATTAGTAGGGTGTGGAGATTTGAGCTCTTCTACCTGGGAGCAGGTATTGATTACAAGAATATTAAAAAAAAAAAAAAAGAAATAAAATAGAATTTGTATGTAGCATTTGGCAGGAGAGATGGGTTGCCTTGGAGTGTCACCTGCTGGGCTCCTGGTCCTGCTGTTACAGCTGCTACTGCTTCAGTGTCCCTCTCTATACTTTCTCTCTCTTGCCCATACTTTATGTATCAGAATAAAAAAAAATGTAGTACAAGTCCCCACTTACCACCATCAAAACCCCTAAACCCCACCATCCACCAATGTACCCCCCAGTGTATGTACAGTTGAAATTCACTTTGTTAACCAGTGTCTAAGTTTTTTGTTACTGTATCAACATCAGGGATCTGAATCATATCTAGGAAGTTGTTCGAGCACATTGATGTATTTATGTATGTATGTCTGATCACTCCCTATCACCGATCGAGATTGATTCCTTTGACATTCCAATTGCAAAGTGCTTGCATTTTTATTTTTTTCCGCACACACATATCAATATATCATGATATGTAACAAATCCTTACAATATTAATTATACATGCACATGTACACTCGCACATAATAATATATATATACTACAGAGATACTGTCTCTGTGGTTCATGGCATTTGCTATATTAAAGCTGCAAAAGGTGGTGGGCAGTATAGTGAGAATGGCACCATTTCATTTCGAGTCCAGGCTTTTGTAATTGGTACTGGCATTTTCCACGTGAACTGGGAAATATATAGGCAAATGCCACAAGCAATCTCTCTGGTACCTCAAGCTAGCGTGTGCGTGTGTATGTGTATGTGTGTGTGGGTGTGTGTGTGTTATATACCAGAGCATCTCTCTGTCCGCAGCTTTTCAAAAGGAGGGAAGCTTGCAAACATAGAGTTTGCAAAAGAGACGACTTCCAAGGTTCATATAAGCTTTTATATCCCACTCTCCACCTTTACAGATCACATATGTATGATTCATATTCCAAATGCGTTTGCAACCATCCGTCTAGAAAGAAAAAAAGAAAAGAGATACCATGTACGACTCGATATTCATAATCCCAGGTTGACGTTCATGTGTGTATACACATCGATGACGTGGGAAAATACGTATCCATATGTATATATGTATGTAGGTTTAAACTGCCGAAACAAACTGCACGTATATGTATATGTAGTTTTAAACTGATGGAACAAACTGCAGCAAGCACGAACCCTAGCATTTCCATATTTGAGCTATGTCCTTGAAAGCTTAAGTCAAATAATTTTTTATAGGAGTTAGGCAGTGTCCATATCCATATCTACCTTGAGAAGAATCCGAGTTATAAGAATATACATAAAATATCTATGTACTGAATGTCGTTCTTATCTTTTTTTGTTATGAAAGTGACAGGCTTGGCCTCACCACTTTGCCGGGCGAGGATCATGGATGGAGCACATTTTAAGTGCAAGTGCAGGTGCTTCTGGACAGGTCCTTATGCTATTTAAGGCGTGCGTGTGCGTGTGTGTGTGTGTATACATTCATCTACATATGTGTGTTTGTGTACTGTTGAAATATGTTACCACTATTTGGACACCCCTTTGTATTAACATGTGGTTCAATGTTACGAGGGGCTTATGACATGAACATGATTAAGGAATCACTTTTACAAATTTTTTTTAACACTAAGATAAGGCTGAATCATAATTATTGTCAAAAAATGTATGCTAGGCCATAAAGTAATAATACTTTGTGCTAAAGATTTACTATTTACATATTAGAAAACATCAGTGAATTCCCGCGATGATGAGCGATTAGTTGCCTTTTTCACGCTAAATGTCTGGCTTTGGTTACTGTTGTTCATTCTTACAAATCATCAAAAGGACATGCGGATGATTGGTCGTTATTATATTCTTGCTTCCATTAGCTAAAGAGCTCATTCGGCCACCAACTACATATGTTTTATATATATATGTCGTAATTATACGCTACGTAATCTGATGTCATGTTTATCTCCAGGTTTTAACCTGAAAAACGAGCTCCTTGTGTGTAATTTATACGTATATGTATGTGTATACACACACGTATATATACTTTCTTCTTCTTATCTAACGCATGCTGTGCGAAACAGAAGTCAAGCACTCGAGTGAAGCACGCAACCACTTGAACAGGCGACGAAACATAAAGAAAGAAAAAGCCAATATCTGTCATACAATAGGCATGCTTCAAAACTCAATGTGCATACAAACATGTAAAAATTAAATATAAATAATTTATATATATAATTTTAAATCCATTATAATGTTTTAATATTCTCTTTAACCCAGATTTGAAAATTTATTACAAATTATGAGGGGCAGAGAACATCCTCTCTCTCTCAAAACACACCAATGCAAATGCAAGCGAACTTTTAACATGTCTTAAATTTAATTAAAATAAAAAAAGATTCTGGAATTTATATGAATACCAACAAAAAATAATATAAATAATATTTTTAATATTCTCTTTAACTGAATATTTCAATTTTTTTTTTTTTTTTAACAAATTATGAAAGGCAGAGAGCATCATGTGGAAGTCCAAAGCAACATAGAATAACACTTAAATATTATTCATGCCTATCACTCTCATATCCGTTAACTACTCTCTCTCTCTCTCTCTCTCCGTTAACTATCTCTTTGTCTCCGTCTCTCCGTTAACTACTCTCTCTGTCTCTCTCTGTAATACATACACCCTTTATACGTAAACCCAGCATGTTACAAGAACGTAAGTTATATGAGTACGTGGTTAAACCAAGATGGATCGTTCAGAATGCCTCAAGTTATTGGAGGCATCTGGCAAGACACTGGCTCTGGCTCGAGCCGCACACAACCAAGTACGAAACGCATTTTCATACATAGAGCAGGATGCGTTTCTCTGCAACAAGCTGGTGCAGATGTATGGGAGGTGTGGCAGCATGGAGCACGCTCGGAAGGTCTTTGAGAGCAGCAGGAAAGACTCTGCTTCTTGGGTTTTCATGCTTAATGCATATGCCCAGAATGGGCATCTCCAGGAAGCCAGACGAGTGTTTGATGAGATGCCCATGAGGAACCAAGTGGCATGGACTGCTATGTTAACGGCCTATGCCGTCACGGTAATCTCACGGAGGCTAAGCTTGTATATGATCGGATGCCGGCATGGGATTTGATATCCTCAACTGCTATGCTCGCTGCATTTGCACAGAACGGGCATTTGAATGAAGCCGAGGATATGTTCAAGCACATGCCGGAGAAGAATCTGGTTTCCTGGAGCGGGATGGTAGCTATTTATGTACAGAGTGGGAGATTGCAGAAAGCTAAGAAGACATTCTTAAACATGCCTGAGTGGGATGCGATTTCCTCGACTACCATGCTTACTGCATATGCCCAGAATGGGCATATCGAAGAAGCGGAGAAACTACTTCATGCGATGAAGGACAGGACCTTGCCTGCGTATTCTGCCATCTTGGCCATGTATGCACAAAGTGGTCTGCTCGAGGAGACAAGACGGCTCTTTATGGAGATGCCTCAAAGGGATCTCCCTTCGTGGATTGCCATGCTAATTGCATATACCCAAGTGCGGGATCTCCAACAAGCTAAGTTTATATACGAACACATGCCAGAATGGAACTTGGTTACTGCTGGTGCAATGCTAGACGCTTTTACCTGCAATAAGAGTCTGGAAGAGGCCATGAAGTTCTTTCACAGAATACCAGAGGTGGATGTTATCTTGTGCACTTCCATGCTGGATGCGTATGCCCGGGATGGACATGTGCGAGAGGCAAGGGGGTATTCGATTCAATGGTACATCAAGATGTTGTCGCATGGAATACCATGCTAGCTGCATATGCTCAGAATGAGCATCTCAAGGAAGCAAAAGATCTCTGGAGTAGAATGCCGCGCTGGAATGTATGGACATGGAATGCAATGCTGGCTGCATATGCACAAGAGGGCCTTATCGAAGAAGCAAAGATATTGTTCGAGCTTCTCCCGGACCAGAGTTTAGCTTCGTCGACTATCATGCTCGCTGCTTACGGGCGACAAGGATACATTGAAGAAGCTGAGAGAGTGTTTGTACGCATGCCCGAACAAGACTTGATATCTTCAACAGTTATGGTGAATGTATATGCTCAAGCTAGGCATCTGGAAGAAGCCAAGTACATCTTCGACCAAATGCCGGACAGGAACCTTGTCTCATGGACTGCCATCTTGGGTGCATATGCCCAAGTCGGGCATATCAACGATGCAAAGTTCATTTTCGATACGATTCCGATTCATAGCACGGTTACCTGGAACATCATGCTGGCTGCATATGCACAGAACGGGCATTCCAAGCTCGCCCTTCAGATATTTGATACGATGAAACTGAGTGAGGTGCCGGATGGGATCTCCCTGTTATCAGTATTACTCGCATGTAACCACACTGGGAAATCATATCTTGCAAGTTGCATCTTCAGGTCTATGAGGCTCGACTTTTGTATAGAGCCCACGAAGGAACACTACGGGTGCATTATAGACGTGTTTGGGAGAACCGGCTACTTGGAAGAAGCACAAGATGTGATTGACAACATGCCTTTTGTGCCGCATGTATTGGAATGGATGTGTCTGCTTGGGGCGTGTAAAGGATATGGAGACACAGGACGGGCTTCTCGAGCACTGGAACATATAGTTAAACTCGACCCCAAGAACGCTGCTGCATTTATATATCGTTCATGCTCTTCAATGCTATCTGATACAGTGACGAGTATCTGAACTTTCCGTATATATATGTATGTATGCCTGTTAATATAAAAACAATACCCTATACATTATATACAACGAAATAAAACCAATTATTTATATATATTATATATAAACAATCATTCTATACAAAACGAAATATAACAAAAATTTAGGAATACTTGTGTATATGCCTGTATAAATACAAAACGATATAAAGCCAATATTATATAAAAACAATCTATATACATTTAAAAAGAGAAAACGAAAGAAAACCAGTAATGTAAGAAAACTTGTATATATGATCTAAATACATTATATACATACAAAACGAAATAAAGCCAATAATATATATAACCAATCTATATAAATTTAAAAGTGAAAACGAAATAAACCCATACACACACACACACCCTATATATTATATACAAAACGAAATAAAACTTCCTTAAAAGTTGTTCAGAGTGGGATTCGAACCCACGCCCTTTCGGACCAGAACCTTAATCTGGCGCCTTAGACCAACTCGGCCATCTGAACCTTCGCGTTCTAAAATGTGGTCCATTTCAATATCAGCTGTATTAAATACGCTTTCATTTGCCTGCTGTATTTCTCTGTGCATCCATCATATAGATGTTACAAGCGCCAGTACGCATTGGATCCTCGCGTATTGTGTTTAGAAGTTCTTCATCTGCAAGCACAGCTGAGAAATCTTCAGTGTGGTGCAATCTCAGGGCAGCAATAGATGAATTAGAACACAACACAAGCAAAAAAAACACTACAACATATGCGTCCCTTCTCCAGCACTGTCGCAATGCCAAGGCCCTTCCAGAAGGCAGACGCTTGCATTCGCTCATCACCCAAGACGAACGCTTCGATCGGTCGACCTTCATTGGAAATCTCATTGTTCAGATGTATGGCAACTCGCGTAGCCTCCATGATGCCTGCATTGCGTTCGATCAGATCCTCCTCAAGAACGAATTCTCTTGGAACTCACTCCTCCTTGCGTTTGTCCAGTGTGGGCATCTCCAGGATGCAGTCCGAGCCTTCGATCGGATGCCCAGTTGGGACGGAGTTTCATGCAACACAATGGTCTCTGCATATGCGCGCAGAGTGGGCAGCTACAGGACGCGAAAGCGGATGCTCGAGTACATGTCCCATCCCAATATTGTCACCTGGACCATACTCCTCACTGCATATGCCCAGAATGGGCATATCGACGAAGCAGAGGAGATGTTCAAGAGCTTGCCAGAGAAGAACATTGTCACATGGAATGCGATGCTGCAGGCGAACCTCAAGGCTGGGAGGCTAACTGCTGTGAAGAAGACGTTCTATGTGGAAATGCCCAGCAGAGACATAGTCTCGTGGAATATCATGATCACGGGACTGGCACAGATTGGTGAGTTTAAGCAGGTTTTTGAGGCTCTTGAGAGAATCCCTGCCCGGAACTTGATCACATGGAATGCAGTTATTTCTGCTCTCGTACAGGATGGAGAGCTTCGATGTGCGAAAGCCATGTTCGAGGAGATGCCGGAACGGAACACAATATCATGGAACTCACTCATTACCGGATATGCCCAAAACGGGAATACCTCCGAAGCGAGGCAGATGTTCGAGGAGATGTCCAGACGGGACGTTATTTCATGGACTTCTCTCATCGGTGCATATGTCCAGATCGAGAGACTGGATGAAGCAAGGAGTTTGTTCGAGAAGATGCCAGAGCAGGATGTAGTAGCCGGGAATGCCTTGCTCATGGGATATGGGAGAGCCGGGCTCATTAACGAGGCCTGGGGGATCTTCGAAGGAATGCCGGCCCGTGTGATTCTCACCTGGAACGGGGTTTTGCAGGCATTTGTAGACAACCAGCAAGAGGGCGATGCTTGGAGAGTGTTTGACAGAATGCCCAAGCACAACATCGTCTCCTGGACTGCTGTCATGACATGCTACGCAGAGAATGGAAACTCTGTCTCTGCCAAGGCAATGTTTGACGAGATGCCACAGCGGAACCTTGTCTCGTGGAGTGCGATGCTTCAGGGGTATGCCCAAAACGGGCATATAATCGCTGCTTGGTGTGTCTTTGAGAAAGCTCCTGGCAGGGATTCAATCTCATGGACTCTCTTGATAGCAGCTTACGGGCAGTATGAGCGACCGGAGGATGCAAAGCTTGTCTTCGACGACATGCCACAGAAGGATGTGATTGCATGGACTGCCATGGTGACTGCATATGCGCAAAACGGACGCCTGGAGATGGCCAGGCTTGTGTTCGAAAATACTCCTAAGAGGAACATCATCTCATGGAATGCAATGATCGCTGCAAGTGCACAGAACTGTCAAGGAACCGAGAGCCTGAGACTGCTTGGGACAATGGATATAGAAGGCATTGAGCCGAACATGACCACATACATAAGCGTCGTGGATGCTTGTAGCAGCTTATCAGCTCTGAAAGAAGGAAGGCTACTACACGAGGATATAGTCCGGTCCGGGCTTTTGTCCGAAGTCGGCATTGGAAATGCACTGGTGAGCATGTATGGGAAATGTGGGAAGCTCCACGAGGCCAGGAAGGTGTTCTCAGATATGGTGAACCGCAACGAGATAACTTGGAATGCGCTGATTGGAGCACACACTCAGAACTTGAACTTGGATGATGTCCTCGAGTTTTTCCGGCTGATGCAGCTGGATGGGATCCCATCCAGCGATATCACATTCATGAGCATTCTTACCCTCTGTAGCCAGGCAGGGATGATGCAGCAGGGACGGGAGTTTTTCATGTCAATGAGGGAGGAGTATTTGAGCAGTGCAACTGTGGATCACTACGCTTGCATGGTGGACATGCTCGCAAGAGCCGGGGAGCTGGATCTGACACTCGAGCTCATACAGAGCATGCCATTTGAGCCGAGAGTGTCTCGTGGATGACTTACCTCGGCGCTTGCAAGGCTCTCGGAGATCTTGAGAGAGGGCAATCGGCCGCAGAGAGTGTGGTCTGGCTCGAGCCTGAAAATTCTGCTGCTTATGTGCTGCTCTCTAATATGCTTGAGAAGGAGCAGCTTGTTCAAGCTGGATGAGCTAACCCTAAAACAGAGAACATAAATTAGGGTTCTTGTTGAGGTTCTCTGCGGCAATGGAGGGGATGTTGAGCAAGGCCAGCAGCTTTCTCCTGGCGCGGCGGGCTAAGAAGGAGATTTCCATCGGTGACGATTTCAATGTATGTATATTCGTCTCTTGCACACATCTAAGCCTAACTTGTTCATGCTTTGCCAGTCTTTATCGACGAGCGTTGAAACTGGCGCAAGACAGATGTTCAATAGATTAAGAGGTAAGATCCGTCCCTAGTGTACAGAGAAAGATATAAAATTCATGTATGCACAGGAAGACTGCAGACACCGTTACCAGATCTGCTCCAAAAACACGGTCTTCCAGGAGGGTTGTTTCCGAAGAATGCGACACACTATGAATTCGATGAGACAACAGGAAAGCTCACAGTGATGTTACCATTCATATGCGAGGCATGTTTCAGGGACAACTCGATTCTACGCTATGCTACGATTGTTACTGCCACACTGCAGAATGGCAAGCTTGTGGATATTGAAGGTTTGAAGACCAAGGTTCTCATCTGGGTTAAAGTAACAGCTATCTCCGTTAATGACCCTCCTAATGACAAGGTTTTCTTCTCGGTTGGTATGAAGAAGTCTCGTCCCAGGGAGGCTTACGAGGTGCTCAAGGACGCACTCGAAGTTGATGAGTTTTAGAAACTTTGGGGCTTATACCGAGTTGAATGACAAAGAAAATAAGGTATGATCTGCTGTATTTAGTCTTTTAGTAAGAAACTGATGTGAGGTTGATGAACTCTGAAATATGATGTCCCTTTGGGATACATATCTGTGACTGAGAGAGAGTCCGAGAGAGGGAGAGAGAGATAGAGCATTTGTTACTCCTCATGAACCTTCATTGTAGATGCATTCGGCACATAGATTGTGTACAGTCGACAACCCACCAGAAATTTTATTTTATTCGTTGTAAAGAATTGAATTACACTCAAAACAAAAACAGCTCCAAGAAGAAACAGCCAGCCTCACACATCGCGAACAACAAGGTTGTTGCTATCCCCCTCGTCGCACTTGCTCTCCTCAGCTGCGGTGTTACTGTTGTCGGTATTAAAGCCACCCTGCACAAGCATCATGCTCTCATAAGCAGTTCCACCTCCCATCTCCATCCATTGCTCTCTGGTCATCATCTGGTCCATCTCTGGGATCCCCATAACGTGATGCCCAGGAATCCCCATTTGGTGGTGGTGTGCATTGTTCATGTGAGCAGCTCTGGCCAGATCGGACTGAGCAATCCCAAGCTCCTGCTGGAGCTGCGCTATCTGTCTCTGCAATATAGAAATCGCCCCTACACATCCATACACCGGATCCTTGACTCTTGCATCGGCCTCATAAGCCAGAGAGTTTACTGCGTCTTCGCGCTGGTGGGGAGGTAGCTCGTTCAGAAGCTTACTTATGTTACTTGCTCCGAAGATCTTGTGCACATTGGCAAACTTAAGTGGCTGATCGGGTGGGAAGTAGGGGGAAAACACGCACTCGGATGTACATTTCCTCCTTAAAAACTTGCATGCTGCACATGGAGATCCAGATGAAGAGGCCATCATTCATAGTCTCAGCTCTGCAGTAAGAAACCATTAACAGAATGGCACACAGAGATGGATCGGATACCTACATTCCTGCCCGCAGCAATCCTTGGAAGCACGTAGCAGGTGGAGCTCTTGTAGGACAAGGTGAGAGAGCTTCTGGAAGATGCAAGTTGTACACAGGTCGATGTTGCTTAGTGCCCAAGGATGGAGAGGCACCCTTCATGAAAGGAATTTGTAGCTCTCACACAGCTCAGTGGTTTGCGATACATAGGAAACCAACCAACCACACCCACCACCACAGCTTGGTGCTCAAGGCTTGTTGAGAAAACTTTCCAAAGCTCCCAAACAAGCAACCTTCCGGCTGCCAACAAAGACACTCCACCGTGCCATGCCACCTCGTCATCCCTAGCTGACATGTCCTCACAGCTGGCGTAATGCGGTACTTCCAGAAAAGCTGACTGTAACGCCCCTCATGTCGGCCGTTATTGGCAGTCTCCATGTTGCCACTTCAACTCCCGCGTCATATGAATATGAACTCTAGGGCTCACCCACGTTTGCGGCGCGGATGTCCGACAGCAAAATGTAGCCTGCAGAGTACTCCGGATCTGTGCATAGTGCTCGGTTTGCTACCCGTTCTGCCCGGTTCAGATCGTTCTGATTCTTACAAGCACTCAGCAAAGACATCCATGTCAGTCGATCAGGCCATAAGGCATAGAATCAATGAGCTCTTCAGCCTCTGCCAGCTTCCCAGTCCGGCTGAACGTATCAACTAGACACACATAGTGATCCTCTACAGGTGTTGTATCATAATCCCCGACCATCGACTTGAAACAAGACAAGGCATCCGCAAGAGAGCCCGCTCGGCTATAACAAACCAAGAGATTGACAAAGGTCACAGCCCAGGTTGAAAGCCTTCCAAAACCATGTCTCTAAACAGCTCCTCCGACTGTGTAGAGAATCCAAGCTGTGCAAATGCCCGATTATCGTGCTCCATGACACATGGTCTCGTACTAGCATCGTCTGAAACAAGGTATATGAATCTCCAAGCCGACCACATCTGCTGTGCATGTTTGATTAATGCATTCCCCGTGTGGATATTATCTTTCTTTGGCTCTCCACAAACTCCTTGTGAACAATCTGGCCTTCGTGTAAAGAAGCAGAGTTTGCACACGCATCGAAGTAGCTCAGAAAACATGCTGCCTCCGGAGGGACACCCTCCAAGTCCATGACTCTGAACAGCTGAATGCGTCCATATAACGACCATTCTGTCCATAGCTGGCCACCATAGTACTCCAAGTTATTGGATTCCTCTGTGGAATCCTATCAAATATCGCCTTGGCTTTGTCGAGCAACCCCTTTTGAGAATTCGCTGTGATCATCAGTGTCCAGGAAACCACATCTCGCTTCCTGCACTTCTCGAAGAGCTCCTCTGCTTCTTCAACCTGCCCGTTCTGACCATATGCTTGTATTACTGTGTTCCACGAGAGATAGTCGGTTCTGTATCTGGTTGAAGATGTTCCTTGCCTCAGTTACTTCTCCATTCTGTGCATAAGCTGCCATCATCACATTCCAGCTTATCAAATCCTTTTGCTTCATATCTTTGAACAGCTGCTTTGCCTCCTCAAACATGCCACCTTGTACATACCCAGCAAGCATGGAGTTCCATGTTACGACGTCTTTCTCAAGCATCGCATTGAACATATCCCTGGCAGCATGTAGTTCACCAGCTTGTGCATAGGCTGCAACCATGACATTCCCACACACAATGCTTCTCTCTGGCATGTTTTCCAGGACAGCTCTCGCTTCGACTAGCCTTGCACTCTGAGCATAAGCAATCGTTGCTCCAATCCATGATAGTGAATCCCTCTGTGGCAGCTTCTCAAACATCTCCAAGGCGATCTCTGGCTGACCGCTCTCAGCATATGCCTGGTTACAGAAGTGATAAGTGACACTGTAAAGCTAACAATTCTAATGAGATTTATACCTGGATGGCTGCATTCCATGTTACAATGCTTCGGAACGGGACTTCTTGAAACATCCTTCTTGCCTCCTCTAAGTCTCCATTCTGTACATGATATGATATCATGCATGTCCATGAAACCACGTCCCGCTTTGGCATTTTGTCGAAGATGAGCCGTGTATCCTCGTCGTCAAAGTTCTTTCCCACAAGCCTGCATCATCGAGTTCCAAGCAATGACATCCCGAACCGGCATTTGCTCAAAGACACGCTTAGCGTCTTCAAGGTTGCCGTTCTTACCGTATGCCTGAATCATTAAGTTCCAGGACACTGTGTCTTGGCTTGGAACCTCATCAAACATGGCTCGTGCTTCCTCTAATAATCCAGCTTGCGTATATGCTGCAATCACCGTGTTCCATGAAACATTATCTCGCTCCGACATCTTATCGAAGACGGACTTTGCATTGTGCAGCCGTCCAGACTGGACGTAAGCTTGAATCATCGCATTCCATGGGACAACAGTCCGATCCTGCATACTTTGAAAAATCTCCCATGATTGTTCGAGATGCCCATTCGCGGCGTATCCTGCGATCAGTGAGGTACATCCAAAAGCAGTGCGGACGGGTGCTTCGTTAAAGAGTTTTCTAGCTTCATCTTGATGCCCAGTATGTGCATATGCATGGATTATGGAGTTCCATGAAACTTCATCCCTGGAGGGCATTCGTCCGAAGTGTTTCCCTGCTGAGTCGGTATACCCAACGCGGGCATAAGCCGAGAGCAATATGTTCCAGGTGACAACGTCCCGGTTAGGCATTTCTATGAACAAACACTCGGCTTCATGTACATCTCCTTGTTGGATATACGCAGTGAGCATGACGTTGTAGCTGACAGAATCCTTCTGAAGAAAGCTATCAAACAGGTTCCTCGCCTCATGCAGATGCCCGTTCTTGACATACGATGATATCATCAGATTCCACGAATACGTGTTGGGTACCTCAATGTCGTCGAAGATGGCTCGTGCATCCCGGACACTTCCGCAAGTCCCGTACATGTGGACAAGCAAGTTGCTCAAATATGTGTGACTGCCAAGTCCGCTCTCTACAATCTGGGAATGTATCCTCCTGCCGTCTTCAAGGGACCGAGAAGCACAACAGGAGCGGAGGAGCTGGGCGTATCGGTTGACCTTAACCAAGCTATGTTGCTGGGTCATCCCATTAGGAAGGAGTCAATGTACTAGTAGGTGTACACGTTCGTTGAAAAACTTGGTCCACTCTGCCAACGTTCAACATGTGCATGCCCTGTTCCGTTTCTATATATACTTTAAACTATGTTAAAGAAGAGAGATTCAGCAATGGCGTCTTTACAGCAGAAGCAACTCTTACAATGGACACCGCGAGCAGTAGTTGTCAAGAAGAAGAAGATCCGCAACATAGTAAGAGCGCATGCACAGCAGATGTCCGTCCCAGTGCTGACAGAACGGTCCCAGCAGATCCATTTAAATGCTGGCTCGATGAATCGAACACATCTGAGAATGATAGGCTGGTAGCGAAGCTCCGCCTTCTTCAAGCCTCCATTGCGGACCGCAAAGAGCTGCATTCCATCATTGCTGAGCAGCGTGATGACTGGAACAAGCTCTTCCAAGGCACCCTCCGCCTGGCCACCATCTCTGCTGTTACTCGCAGCTGTCCATGCTACTCTCCCCGCCGGTGTCATTGACGTGCTGGCCGCTCTGGTGATGGCAGTAGTGAACAAGTTTCAGCCGTCTCAGCTGGCCGAGGAGCAACGAAGCTCTGCTCGACAGTTCGGTTACCTCTGGCAGGAGATAGAGGCGACTCTCAAAATGTCAACGACACTCCGGGGGATTCTTTCATGTTCATAGAGAACATCTTCTCCAGGTTTTATGCACTCGACCAGGCGTATCCACTTCCGCTCCCGGAGGACTTCCAAGTTCCCCACAGAGGTTTCTCCACCGGTTCTGGAACTAGTTTTGATATGTCTCAGATGGTTGTGGATGTTCACGAAGATCTGAATGGCTGGACACGAGAGATCGAGCAGGACTTGATCCGGATCTTGCGCTTCATTGAGAGGGATATCGACAACTACAAGAACATGGGAAAGATCGTGTTGAATGCCAACAAGGTACTGGCAATTTCTGCTCCTCTGATGGCTCTAGTTGCGGGTGTTGCAAACGTTGTCAACTGGCACCCAATGGCAGCTTCTTTGCTGAGTATCGGGGCATTCTTTGCTGGGAGCTTCTCTCATGACACACAGCTCGGAATGATCTTTGAGATGTATAGAAACTCTGCAGGGTATTACGAGGATGTCAAGGCGAGCATCCAAAGGGTGTTGAGAATGCCTGTTGAGCTTCGTGAAGACGGAGAAATCTTTCATGAGAGGATCGTGCTCAGGCTCGGGCGGAGAGTCGGAGAGTTCCCATCGGTTCCGGACGGAGCACAAACCGCTAGTGCACTTTTCTGATAACTTTGTTATGTCTACGTCTGATGATGCACCACACAGTATGATGGCATAAGCCATATGATTCATTTTTAAATTATTACCTATTATTTATCACTTAACTCCATTAGTATAGTCAACGTAACTAAAAAATTAAATGATTTGATATTAACTTGAAACATAATTATTATTAGAAATAAAATAGAAAAAGACATAGTTGCAATGTGTGATGTCGTAAAGAAGATTTTTTGTAGAAGATAGTAGTACCATGTAATAAATATTATTAATTGCTTAAGCCTAAACCCTAAACTAATTAAAAACTTTATGTGAAAAAATCTAGATATGAATGATATATAAATTGTATTAAAGAAGAATATTATCTTAATAATGGTGCTACATGGGAACAATATAAAATATGTAAAGAATATTAAAATTAATGATGATGTTAAAGCAATATGTCATTTATCATAACATTTCCCTCTCCTTTATGCAATTAAGCAAAGGGCTAATTGGTGTTTCATGATGACCAGTTACACTTGAGTTTTTTTGATTATATATCCATAATCTTTACCAAGGTATTCAACTCACCAAGTTAGAACTATGGTACTCTCCACTCATTTGAGAAGGTGGATGTCTTCATCCCATACTTAAGGGTGCTATTATGCTTTCCTCTAAAAGGTGCAATTAGAGGCGTCTCTATTCAAGTCCTGTAGCCAGAGGCGTCTCTATTCAAGTCCTGTAGCCAGAGGCGTTT
This sequence comes from Selaginella tamariscina, assembly GCA_003024785.1. Lineage (NCBI taxonomy): Eukaryota > Viridiplantae > Streptophyta > Lycopodiopsida > Selaginellales > Selaginellaceae > Selaginella > Selaginella tamariscina. Next base: position 83,616 of record PUQB01000440.1, read on the forward strand.
CTATTCACGCTTGGCTCTAAGCCCTTCCTCCTAGCTTAGCCTCCTAAAAGGTGCAGTTAGGTGTTTCTATTCACGCTTGGCTCTAAGCCCTTCCTCCTAGCTCAGCCTCCTAAAAGGTGCAGTTAGAGGTGTTTCTATTCACGCTTGGCTCTAAGCCCTTCCTCCTAGCTCAGCCTCTAAAAGGTGCAGTTAGGTGTTTCTATTCACGCTTGGCTCTAAGCCCTTCCTCCTAGCTCAGCCTCTTAAAAGGTGCAGTTATAGGTGTTTCTATTCACGCTTGGCTCTAAGCCCTTCCTCCTAGCTCAGCCTCCTAAAAGGTGCAGTTATAGGTGTTTCTATTCACGCTTGGCTCTAAGCCCTTCCTCCTAGCTCAGCCTCCTAAAAGGTGCAGTTAGAGGTGTTTCTATTCACGCTTGGCTCTAAGCCCTTCCTCCTAGAAGATGTAGCCAAAGGTGTTGCTTGACTCTCACACCCAGCTCAGAGTGATCCCCACATTGTGTGACCGTTTGGATGTACTCGCATCACATGTCTAAGCCCTTCCTCCTAGAAGGTGGAGTCAGGGCATTTCTATTCATGCCCATGTTAAACCCAGTTCAGAGGCGATCCCCATGCATTTCTACTCATCCCAGGTGTTTCTATGCACGCTTGACTCACACCCAGCTCAGAGGTGATCCCATGCGTTTCTACTCACCTCAGATGTGATGAGAATCAACCCGAGACCGCTCCAATATCAATTGTCATAACTTTCCCTCTCTCTTATGCTAACTAGGCAATTGATGTTTATAAGAGGGCCCTAATTGTGATGACCCATTATGCTTGAGTCTTTTTACCCACATATCCTTTACAAGTAGTCAACTCACCATGTTAGGAGTATTGACACCATTTATTTTATAATTCAATATTGTAAAGATGGATTTGTCATATAGAAATCTTGTAATCTCTTGTAATTATACTTTCGTTACGAGAGAGGCCGTAATGGTTTAATAATTAAATTAAAAAAAAGATATTTACATCTTCTTTTAATCCACTGTTACAATCAACTAAGTTCCTAAATTAATAATATTAAATAAGTTATGCATAAGTATATATATTCATGTTTTTAATATATAGAATGAAAGATTTGGATTTATAAAGAATGTGTTAGTTTTAATAATGTTGTAAATATTTTTATAAGATAGTTATTAAGAGGGTTAATCATGAAATAAATGATAAAATGATGTTTACTTTATTCAAATATTTTAATAAAGAAAATGTTAGTATTTATCAGCAATTGATATATAATACAATTTAACATATATTTATTAATTAACATCTACAATGAAATAAATAGATTGTACTGTGTAATTTAAAAAGAATTGTGGATATAATTGATATTTTTAAATATGTAAATATAATTATATCAAACTTATAAAAGAATAGTTTTTAAAACCCAACCAACTACATAATAACACACCTAAAAGATTTTGTACAGAAATTCAATAGCAAAATAGACTTCATAAATTGCAAAGGATATTATATTTCTTAAACTTCCTTATTAAATTTTAATCTTTTGTTTATAAGTTCTTCCTTACTGCATTATTCCACGGTTAATACCATCTTGTGCTACAAACTTCTCAATTATACCATTAAATGCGCCCTGGGGGGGATTCGACTGACCAACGGTACTCATGTATAAACGACAGAATTAACAAACGGACTCCCCTTCTTTACTTGGTGTAGGATCATTCTTTACTGAAGTTTCATTATTAAATACGTTTTCTTTTTAATAATAATAATAATAATAATTTATTTATTTTTATATACTACGGGTGGCTGAACAAGTTGCAATGAACTTTTCATGCTGTTAAGGAACGATGTTCCGACTCGTCTCCGACAGTATGCAAGAAGCAAAGCAGTAACACAAGGAAAGCTCTTGCATTCCCAGCTGAAGAAGCAAAGCTACGACACACAGACATTCATAGGAAACCTGATTGCCAACATGTATGGCATGTGGGAGCGTGAAGAAGCTCATGCCGCATTCGATAGAATCCAACGGAGAAACGTCTTCTCATGGAACATCCTGCTGGGTGCATATGCCCAGAACGGGCATCTCCAGTCTGCAAAGAGAGCTTTCGAAGAATACCATTCAGGAACGTGGTTTCCTGCAACACCATGATGTCTTGTCTTGCACAGAATGGTCAAGTTGTTGGTGCCAGAGATTTTGTTTGATCAGCTCCTGGACCGTGACATAATGTCGTGGAACATCATCCTCGCTGCGTATGCCCAGAATGGGCATCTACACCAGATGAGTGATCTCTTTAACAAGATCGAGTTTCCCGATATCGTTTCCTTCAACACTGTAATCTCTGGATACGCCTTGAATGGTCATGTCTCAGAAAGCCATGGATATCCTTCAAAGCATGTCGAAACCGGGACTTCGTGTCGTGGAACACAGTTCTAACAGGGGTTTCTCCGGGAAGGAAGACTGGCCGAGGCAAGAAGTGTTTGAGAGATTACCAGAGAAAGACATCTTGGCGTGGAAAGACATGTTTCAAGCGTATGCTGAAGGAGGCATATCCATGAAGCAAAGCTGTTTTCGACAGCATTCCTCAGAGATGTTGTTTGCTGGACTGGCATGCTCACTGCATTTTCAATGTCTCAAGCTAAGGAGCTCTTCAACAAGATGCCAAAGTACGATGAGATCTCATACACTGCAATGCTAACGAGCTATGCAGAGAAGGAGAGATGATTGAAGCCAGAAAGCTGTTTGAGAGTATGCCATCTAAAGACTCGTTGCATGGACTGTTTTTGATCAGTGAGATATGTTCAGAACGGACATGCCAAGGAAGCTCTAGCTCTTTTCAAAGTCATGGACCTTGAAGGTTTCTATACAGACAATGCCAGTATTCTTGTGGCTCTTGAGGCCTGCAGTGTTGTCCCATCTCTCGAAGAAGGCAAACTCATTCATGCAGAGGTCACGGACAGAGGTCTTGAGAAAGATGTGGTGATAAACACTGCTGTAATGAACATGTATGCCAAGTGTGGGAGCTTAAGCAGCTTTAAGGAAGATATGCAGCATCATGATGTGATCTACTGGAACACACTCATAAACGCACGAAGTGGGACGTTCTAAGGATGTTTTGGCTAATGATACTTGAGGGAGTGGAACCGTGTGATTCAACGTTTGTGAATGTTTTAAGTGTGTTTAGTCATACCGGTCTGCTTGAAGACGCCAGACAGTGTTTCGTTGCGGTGTCTGAAGACTTCGGTATGTGTCCCAAGTTTGAGCCGTATATGATTATGGTCGATATTCTCGCTCGAGCTGGGCAACTCTTGCTGGCTGAAGAGTTGATGAACAGTATGCCGTTTGAGCCGGATGTTGTCAGCTGGCGAACTCTTCTGAGTGCGTGTAGAGTTCATGGTGATAAAAAACAGGGAGCTTCTGTTGCAAAGCACATGATGCAAGTCGACCGGGAACATCCTGCCTCGTACCATCTCCTGTGTAACCTTTATACGACGGGATCATAGTGCTCACCATCTTGTCGTATGCCTACCCTCTCATAGATATTTTGCATCAACACATAGGCACCTGATACATGTTCCTTGTTGTTGTCCCGAGCCAGCAATGCGCGGAATGCAACCTTACCTATTTCCAGATGACTCCACTTCTTACAGGCCCCTAACAAAGCCATCCACACATGACTGTCAGCTTCGAACGGCATGCTTCTAATAAGTGACAATGCCTCTTGCAACCTGTTGGCTCTACCCAGCATGTCAACCATACATGTATAATGCTCCACAGTTGGTGTAACACCGTATCTTGACATGGATTCGAAATAGCTGAGACCCTCTTCCACTGTACCTGCATGCCTACAAGCTGTAAGTATTAACAACATTGTGACACCGTCCATTTGCAGACCAGCTTCCTGCATCCTCTTTACCAAACGGAACACTTGAGGCGTGTCACCAAGCAAGCTGTAACCTCCGATCAAAGCCGTCCAAGACACTATATCATGAGAACGCATCCGGCTAAACACGTCTTCAGCTGCAGCCATGTTGCCACATTTCCCATAAAAGTCCACCAAGGAGTTTGCCACCATTTCATCCTGTTCTAACCCAAGGTCACAAACTCGATCATAAATTCTCTGTCCACTTTCTAACGCTCCTAGACTAGCACAAGCCTTGAGTGCAGCAACAAACGTAACACTGTCTGGTGCACAGTCCATGCTGTTGAACACATCCAAAGCCACCGAGCTCTCCCCATTCTCCACGTATCCAAGGATTAATGCGGTCCAAGACACAGCACTGCGGCGCGTCATTGCATTGAAAACATTTCGAGCATGTACCGTACTCCCAAATTTGCTATACATGTCCACCAAAATGTTTGACACAAAGACGTCCTTGTCATAGCCAAGCTTTCTTGCTTGTTCATGAATGGTAACCCCCTTCCGTAGACAAGTTTCCTTGTCCAGCTTATTGTTCATTGCCAAGCCTGAACATGCCTTGAGTGCAGCAACAAATGTAAACCTGTCTGGAGCACAGTCCATGCTATTAAACACATCCAAGGCCATCAAACTCTGCCCATTCTCCATGTATCCAAGGATTAAAGCATTCCAAGATACCACATCCCGTTCCATCATTCTATCAAAGACATCTCTTGCCCGCAATACATTACCACACTTCCCATACATCTCGATCAAGGTGCTTGCCACGAATATGTCTTTGTCAAAGCCAAGCTCATCGACTTTCCTATGAATTGTTACCCCCCTTTTTAAACAAAAACTCTTGTCCAGCTTGTTCTCAGATGCAAGGCCTGCACAGGCCTTGAGTGCAGCAACCAATGTGAACCCGTCCGGTACACAGTCCATGCTGTTGAGCAAATCCAGTGCAACCAGACTCTCTCCGTTCTCCACGTATCCAAGGACTAAGGCATTCCAGGAGACGGCATCCGGGTGCTTTATCTCGTCGAAAACATATCTTGCCTGCAGCATGTCTCCGCATTTGCTATACATGTCCACCAAGGTGCTTGCCACAAACACGTCTTTGTCAAAGCCACACTTTCTGGCTTGCCTATGAACTCTCACCCCCTTGTCTAAACAAGTGTTCTTGTCCAGCTTATTATTTGCTGCCAACCCTGCACAAGCCTTGAGTGCAGCAACAAATGTAACACGATTTGGTGCACAGTCCATGCTGTTGAACACGTCTAGAGCTACCGAATTCTCTCCATTCTCCACGTATCCAAGGATTAAAGCCGTCCAGGTTACAACATCCCGCTGCACCATCTTGTCAAAAACACCTCTCGCCTCTAGCACATCCCCACATTTGCTATATGTGTCCACCAAGATGCTTGCCACAAATATGTGTTTGTCAAACCCACACTCTCTGGCCTTTCTATGAATGTGTACCACCTGATGTAGCGAGCTTTTCCTGTCCAACTTCTTGTCCGTTGCTAACCCTACACATGCCTTGAGTGCAGCAACATATGTATACCTGTCTGGTGTACAGTCCATGCTGTTGAACACACTCAAAGCCACCGAACTCTCCCCATTCTCCACGTATCCATTGATTAACGCAGTCCAGGAAATCACATCATGCTGGATGATGTTGTCGAATACGTCTCGAGCGTCCTGCATGCACCTGCACTTGGCATACACGGTTATGAGAGCGGTGGCAACGTATCTATTCTTGTCACAGCCAGTTTCTATGGCATAAGCATGTAAGAGTTTCCCTCCTTGCAAGTCTTTCCTGTTGCCACATTGTTTCAGCTCGGCAACCAATGCAACCCCGGAAATACTTCTTTCTATTCTAGCCTCTACGTATCCTGCCCTGGCTCCTCCATTGTTTGCTGAAGCTTTTATATAAGGCGCAAGTTTATGTTCCGTATTCATCTTGAACAAGGTACGTCTCTATAAGTGTGTGCATGCGCGTGTGTTATGTGTGTGTATACATCGTATCTGCAAACTCGTCAGAACTAAGAAGAGCTTCTAGTTTAGCTACCGCAGCCTGTTCCATCTTACCCACGTAGCTATGTATGGTCTTTCCTACTGCATCACAGCACCATGTGTGTCCTGGTTTCTCCCAAGCATGCACTTTCTTCCTTTCAACTTCTATACATTCTCGTTCCTGTTCCATTCCTAACTTCTCATATATGTTTCGCATCAACACATATGCAGCTCCTACATGTCTCTTGTCATTCAGACTCAGCAATGCAGAAAACGCAACATTGCCAACTTCCAAGTTGTTCCATTTCCTACAGGCCCATAGCAAACTCATCCAGACACAGCTACCAGTTTCAAAGGGCATGCCACTCACAAGTGACAATGCATCCTGCAACCTGTTGGCTCTCCCCAATATGTCTACCATGCATGTATAATGCTCTACAGTTGGGTTAATACCGTATCTTGACATGGACTGGAAGTAACTTACACCCTCTTCCACCATACCAGCGTGCTTAAAAGCTGTAAGCGTTAACAGCATTATGACACCATCCATTGGCAGACCTGCTTCCTGCATCTTTTTCACCCAACTAAGCACCTGATATGTGTCACCAAGCAAACTGTAACCTCCAATTAAAGCAGTCCAAGACACTCTATCTTGAGAATGCATCCTAAGAAAAACCTCTTCAGCTACAGCGATTCTGCCACATTTCCCATAAAAGTCCACCAAACATTTTGCCACCATCTCATCCTGTTCCAATCCGAGCTCACAGACTCGGTCATGAATTCTCTGTCCAGCTTCTAATGCTCCTAGAATAGCACAAGCCTTGAGTGCAGCAGCAAAAGTAACACCGTCTGGTGTACAGTCCATGCTGTTGAACACGTCCAAGGCCATGGAGCTTTCCCCAGTCTCCACGTATCCAAAGATCAGAGAAGTCCAAGATACAACGTTCCGGTGCATCATTCCGTCAAAAGCATCTCTTGCCTGTACCATGTCCCCACATTTTCTATACATGTCCACCAGCGTGCTTGCCACAAATAAGTCTTTCTCAAACCCACGCTCCTTCACTTGTCTATGAATAGCCACCCCGTTATGTAGACAAGCCTTCTTGTCCAGCTTATTCTCACTTGCCAAGCTTGCACATGCCTTCAGTGCAATAACATATGTAATATGGTTTGCTGCACAGTCCATGCTGTTGAAGACGTCCAAAGCCAGTAAGCTCTCCCATTCTCCACGTATCCAAGCATTAAAGAGTTCCATGATACAGCATTCCGTTTCACCATCCCATCGAAAACCTCTCGTGCACAGAGCATCTTCCCATGCTTACATACATGTCCACCAAGCTGCTTGCCACAAATACATCTTTGTCAAACCCAAGCTCTCTGGCTTGTATATGAATGTTCATCCCCTTTTGTAGATAGATGTTCTTGTCCAGCTTATTCAAGCTTGCACATGTCTTGAGTGCAGCAACAAATGTGACACAGTTCGGTGGACAGTCCATGCTGTTGAACAAAGCCAAAGCTTCCAAACCCTCCCCGTTCTCCACGTATCCAAGTATTAAAGCGGTCCAAGACACAACATTCCGGTACCTCATTCGGTTGAAAACACCTCTTGCCTGTTGCATATCCCCACATTTACTATACATATTTACCAAGGTACTCGCCACAAAGATGTCTTTCTCAAAACCACGCTCTCTAGCTTGTCTATGTATGGGTAGCCCCTTGTGTAAACAAGCATTCTTATCCAACTTAGACAAGCATGCACATGCCTTGAGTGCAGCACATAAGTGAACCTGTCTGGTGCACAGTCCATCTTGTTAAACATGTCCAAAGCCACTAAACTCTCTCCACTCTTCACGTATCCGTCGATTAAAGCCGTCCAGGAAACACGTCACGCTGGAGCATGTTCTCAAAGACTTCGCGGGCGTCCAGCATGCTACCGCACTTGCTATACATGGAGATGAGAGCATTGGCAACGTATTGTTGTTTTGGCAGCCAGCTTCTGTCGCATTTGAATGTACGTGTTTCCCGCCATGCAAGTCTTTTGTGTTGCCACACTTCTTTCAGCTCCACAACTAATGCAGTCTCGGGAATGGTTCCCCCTTGGGTTTTTATTTCAGCCTCTACGTATCCTCGCTTGCCTGATGGTAGTGACATAACTGTTGCCGCATTGTCGTTTTAAGTGTAGAGTTCTGTCAACCTTGAAGCCTTAATTAACCTTAACCCTGGCCAAGAGAATATACAACCAGTCTTACCAATACATGCATACGATTAAACTTACTATTGAAAAAACAACATTAGCGTCTTTATTAATTTATAAAAATTTCTACAATAACATACATCTAGTGATCTAGCACGAGTGCGTCTAATGTGTTTTCTGCTCACTATGCGTTTCCAATCCATCATGGTTACAAAAGCCGTACAAAATGTTGTCACATATTCATAGCGTACCCTGTACAGTTTACTAGGGTGGTGAGAATATTTTGTACGGTGGATTTAACTCTACGCAAGTATATTCAATCTTATAAAAAAAAAGTGCAGTAATATGGAACTATACGAATCGTCTGTAAAAGAGTGTATGGAAGTGCACAATGCACATGTAATACACAAATTGTCATATAGTACAAAACAATTCACATAGAGCAACTCACACACATAGTGTACCTGAAACGATACTTGAAATGAACAAAAGTAATTTCTATCTTATATATGTATGTATTATTTAACATCTTATTCTTATTCTGCACACGGTAGGTTATTTTTTATCACAATGAGAATTTAAATTAAATTTTATATTGTTACTGTTTTTGTGTTCATGTTTAAACCAAAATTTCATTTATATACTGAAGATAATAGATGCACTTATGTTCATTTTTCACTTTATAAATCTAATTGACCATTTATTTGCACTTAAAATGTGGAATGCATAAGTATTTCTTTCTTTTAAAAATTAATTTCCCATCTTTAGTTCGTAAGGATGGTGCATGACCCTAGAAAGTATTAGTTTGAACCTTGTTACCATTCTTAACATGAGGATGGGGTATAACTCACAACCTTTTAAGACCTTATGTTATAATTTTGATTATGACTTCTCTTTACTTTGGATGTTAATTATCATTATATATAATAAGTCCTATGTGTCAAGTCACGATCCAAAAGTAAGGGTTTGACTTAGGAGCAGAACAAGGATTAGGAACAAGACGAGAGCAGGACAGGATCCAAGAGCAAGGAGGGAAATAAAGTTGCAGAGAGAAGACGCCACCATCCGGACCGATTTATGCACTATCACCTATTGAATTAAAGGTTCTTTGCCAGTACATCGAGGACAACTTGGCATCCGGCTTCATTCGTCACTCAAAATCCCTGCAGGAGCACCTATCTTCTTTATCAGGAAGAAAGATGGGAGTTTGCGTTTGATTGTGGACTACAAGGGTTTTAATCAAGTCACCATCCGAAACCAGTACCCATTGCCATTGATTCTAGAACTTCTCAATCGGTTACGAGGAGCAAAGGTGTTCATAAAGATCGACTTACAAAGGGCTTACAATCTTATACGGATTCGTCCAGGTGATGAGTGGAAGACTGCCTTTCGTACAAGGTATGGACATTTCGAGTACACGGTGATGTCTTTCGAACTTACAAATGCCCCAGCTGTGTTTTAACACATGGTGAACAACATCTTTTGCGACTCCTTGGACCAGTTTGTGGTGATATACCTCGATAATATTTTGATTTTCTCCAAGGACTAGGCGACACATGACAAACATGTACGACTAGTTCTACAGAAGCTTTGCGAGCATGGCCTGTGTACAAGTTGGACAAGTGTTTTTTCACAGGGATACTGTGGAGTTTTTGGGCTACATCGTCTCTCCTACTGGCATTTCCATAGACATGCACAAGGTGAAGACTATCGTGGAGTGGGAGAGGCCCAAGTCTATACGAGACATGCAATGTTTCCTTGGCTTTGCAAACTTCTACAGGCGATTTATATAGGACTTTTCTAAGCATGTACTTCCACTCACAAAACTCACCAAGTGCACAAGGGATTTCTCTTGGTCCGATAAGGCGGAACATGCATTTACAACACTCAAGAACGCCTTCACGACAGGTCCAATTTTAACACATCTTGATCCTTCTCGTCCTTTCTTCGTTGAAGGAGATGCTTTAGACTTTGCAGTAGGTTCTATCTTATCACAAGTTGGAGAAGACAAGTTACTCCATCATGTAGCTTTTCACTCTCGTAAGTTCCTTTCAGCACAGATTAATTATGAGATTCATGATAAAGAACTCAAGGCCATTGTGGATTTGTTTGAGAAGTGGTGGTACTTTCTAAAAGGTGCTGGGCATCCTGTACAAGTTCTTACGGATCACAAGAACCTGGAGTTTTTTCAAACGGCTCGTGTTCTCAATTAGCGATAGGCTAGGTGGGCAAAATTCCTATCACATTTTGATTTTGCCATCGTTTATAGGCCTGATTTTTGGAATGGCATAGCGGATGCATTATCTAGGCGCTCTTACCTTGTACCGACCCCGGGTGATTTTGCATATGACTGTTAAAAATAAGTGTTGTTGGGTCATGATCGTTTTTAGCTTGCGACACTACAAGTTCATCAGGCTCCAGCAGATTCAACACTTTTACAGGACATTCGTTTGCAGTTGGCTACAAACGACTTGGTAAAGAATGTGTTCTCACACATTAGTCCTGACATCGCAAGTTCCTCTTGCTCTAGTTACCATACAGACTATAAGTTGTTTGTCATACAGGACGGACTCTTGTACCGGGAATGTCTCTTGTACATTCATGTTGGTGTTTACAAGACTCATGTGGTACAGAATTGTCATGATACTCCGGTTACAGGGTGGCCAAGTTGGTGACTCGCAACTATTGGTGGCCTGGGTTGCAAGGTTTTTTCGTCCTCTAGATTCATTTTTATGGATTTCCTCACAAATCTTCCTCCTTCTCGTGGATTTGATGTAGTTCTTGTGGTGGTTGATTGTTTCACTAAATAGACTCATTTCTTACCATGTAACAAGACAGCTAAAGGTCAAACAATTGCTGAGTTGATGATCTACGAAGTGTTCCGACATCATGGTCTTCTTGAGAGCATTGTTTCTGATCGAGGCCTACAATTCATGTTCAGATTTTGGTGAGAGCTTCTTCGGAGTCTACAAGTTAAAATGGATCTTTCTTCAAGATATCATCCACAAACTAATGAACAGTTAGAACGCACAATTCAGACCTTGGAGCAGTATCTTTATTGCTTTATCAGTTACCAACAGGACAACTGGTTGGACCTTCTTCCTATGGCGGAGTTTGCCTACAACAACTCCGTTCACGCATCTACAGGCTAGACACCGTTCTTTGCTCTTACAGGCTACCATCCATGTTTTGACTTTGCTCCTCATACTTCTCATTCTTCCGCTCCTACAGTATAGGATCATCTCCAGCATCTTCGTCATGTATAGGATGATCTCTGAGTTCATCTTTAGTAGGAACAGGAATGGTACAAGCGTTATGCTGATGCTCATCGTCAGTCGGCATCTGCATACAAGATTGGTGATCTCGTGTGGCTTCTTCGTCGGCATATCCGCACCAACCGGCCTTCTTTTAAGTTGGATTTTCAACGACTGGGCCCTTACAGTATTGCGGCTGAGGTCAATCCTGTAGCTTTCCAACTAGAGCTACCATCTACTGTGAAACTTCATTCTGTTGAAATTGTATCATCTTCTTTCTTCTTGGTCGTGCTTCTTCTCTTCCCCTTCCTGTGGTCATTAATGACGAACCTAAGTACAAAGTTGCAGCCATCCTTGATTCTCGTATTCATCGCCGCCAACTTCAATACTTAATGGATTGAAAAGGTTATTTGCTTACCAATCGCACTTGGGAACCTGCATCCAATCTACTCCATGTTTCTTCCAAAGTTGCTGCTTTTCATCGACGTTATCCTACTAAACCAAGTCTTAGGACTTGTGAAACTCGTCCTTAGGGAGGAGGTGCTGTCATGACCCGATACAGAATACATGATACAGGATACGGGATACATGATATGCCTACATGATATGCTTACAGGACATGCCTACAGGATATACCTACAAGATATGCCTACAGGATATGCCTACAAGATATGCCTACAGGATATACTTACAGGATATACCTACAAGATATGCCTACAGGATATACCTAAAGGATAAGGGACACTTTTGGCTCATGACTAGATTAGCTCTTGCCTAGATTAGCTCTTGGAGTTGTGAGCATAAAAGCTTCGACCTAATCTAGTCATGAGCTAAAAATGGTGACCCTTATCCTATAGGTATCCTGTAGGTATATCCTGTAGGCATATCCTGTAGGTATATCATGTAGGCATATCTTGTAGGTATATCATGTAGGCATATCCTATATCCCATATTCTATATCCTGTATCGGGTCGTGACACTATGTAGAAGAAACAGGTCTACTTAGTGCACTTAGATATCTAGTGATGGTCTAACCGGGTGTCATTAGGAATTTATAGAAAACTCTAGGCAAAGCTAACACTTCCATCACTCTTACCTTAGTTTTCCGTGTCCTGGTTAGGTTTTTAAGTGGTTTCGATGTAGGGTTGCTAGCTCACTTATGTAATAAGAAAATAGGTGGGGCCTCTGTCACATATATTAAGTAGTACATGTAGGAGAGCTCCTAGGTTCATGATTGAGTTTGTTGCTCTTTTGCCGGTGCAAGCTTTAGCTTGTGTCATTAAGGTACAACCCTTTGTTGTGCCGCCCTAGCTTCTAGATAACAGCAGTATGTCCCACCTTCGAGGTAGCTTACCCTTAATGTTGGTAAATCCATACTTGTGAGGTCTTGTTAGAATGCACGTTCTAATTGAGGCTTGTCTCTAGCCTCCTCCTCCACGTCAAGTTAAGAGCAACACTCATAGTTAAGCAGGGCATGGTCGTGTCCTTGTCCAACTATGGTCATGGGTTCTTAATTGACACGGTTTTCTTACCGAGTTCCTAAGGGATAATATAGGGGTTCTAGTGGTTGGCATTGAAAGCCACATTTGTGGCACTTAGTGCAACTCTTGAATCTAAGGGGCTATGTCATGATAGTCCATATATGGAAAACAGTGTCACATCTCCATGTGACACTAGGCTAGATCATGTCACGAACGGATACAGGATACGAGTTACAGGATATGCCTATAGGATATACTTATAAAATATGCATGCAGGATATTCCTACAGGATATGCCTATAGGATATACCTATAGGATTGGCATGTAGGATATTCCTACAGGATATACCTTTAGGATATTCCTACAGGATATGCCTATAGGATATACCTATAGGATATTCTTACAAGATATGCCTATAGGATATACTACAGGATATGCCTAAAGGATAAGGGTCACTATTTTTAGCTCATGACCATATTAGACTCATGACCAGATTAGTTTGGAGTTGTGAGTATAAAAGCTCGACCTAATTGTTGTACAATCAGTTACTATCAACACCAGTCATTCTACGATATTCTTGTCTTGTTCCTTGCTCTTGCCTTTGTTCTTGAGTCAAGCCTTCTTGTTGTTATCTTGCTCTTAGGTCGTGGCTTGACAGTTTGATAGTAACTCCTTTCATAGCTTTTCGATTTTCAGCTACTTTTTTTTTCCTTGATTCTTCTCCTTCGTTTTTCTCCTTTTTTTTTCTTTCATAGATCATGGCCGATTTTGAGCAATTTCAACGCGAGCACCAAATATTGCTTCATGAGCTAGCCACTTTGCGCCAAGTGGTCACAGATCTGCAAGGTTCCACCAACGCGGCGCATGCAGCTGCTGATGCATCCTCCAAGGCTGCTGCACAGGCTCTCTCTCAAGCATCCGTGATTTCCTCTACATCGAACACTTCTTCGGAGCCGAAGATTAGCATGCCAGAAAAGTTCAATGGCAATCGTGCCGATTTCCAAGGGTTCCTGAATCAGATTAGGCTTTTGATCCGCATGCAAACCACGCTACTCGACTGATGCACAAAAGGTTGGCCTTTTGGCATCCCTACTAGTTGGATCTCCACGGGCTTGGGTTGCCCCTTTGCTGGAACGTGACGACCCATTGATGGAAGACTTTGAAGGTTTCGTGGCTGCCTTTGAAGCTTGCTTTGGAGATCCCGATAAGTACCGTTCCGCATGCACGAAGTTACGAAAGCTCACACAAGGATCTCGACCAGCTTCCGTTTATGCATCCGAATTTCAGCAACTTTGCACGAACATTCCATGGGACGAGACTGCATTGATTGAACACTTCCGTTTTGGGTTGAGGGATGATGTGAGGATGCCCAAACATTAGCGGAGATCATGCAACAGGCCGTTCGCTGCGACAACCGCTTGTTCGAGCGTCGTCAGGAAAAATCCCGTCAGCAGTTCCTGCAAACCAATCCTGCAGCTGTGGTACATACTTCTGCGACACCTTCTGGAGTAGTTCCTATGGAGGTTGAGAAATACAAGCGTGGCCCACTTTCCGCTGCTGAGAAGCAACGTCGCCGCAGTGAGAATCTATGTTTGTATTGTGGTGAAGCAGGACACAAGGCGGCGGAATGTCCTATTAAAGCCAGGAAGTTCAAGACGCGTGAAGTTGAAGCTGAAGTTCAGTCGGAAAACTTCAATGTTCACTTCGTTTAGGAGCCACGAAGTTGGACGTAGGTGCAGGCTCCATTGGTGCTGCTCATACCATTCCATCACTCAAGTTTCCTATACACATTCATCTCAATAATCGAGAGCTCAAGGAGTTTGCCCTGTTAGACACTGGTGCAAATGCATGCTTCATGGATGACACTTTTGCAACTCAACATGGCATTCCGATGGTGAAGTTGAAGCGTGCAGTTCCTGTAGAGGTGGCCGATGGTCGTCTGATTGCTTCTGCGCAGTTACCCATGCTACCAAACCTCTCTCTTGCAGTCATGGCGCATTCAACTGTTCAATTTCCTTCAACTTGATCAAGACTCGGTCGACTCCCATCATTTTGGGCATGCCATGGTTCGTTGTTGCAAATCCTCAGATCAACTGGAGGTCTAGGACGTTCACGTTTTCCTCTCCGGCAACCAGGACCAATCCTGTACCTTCCTGTGTGCAGAATACATCCTTAGTGTCTGAGGCAGTACAAGCTACAGGATTGACCGTGCCTGTTCCTGTATCAGTGTTGAAGACTCCTCCTCGACAGGATCCACCTCCTATTGGTTCGTCAGCACACTCACAAGTTCTCCTCACTCCTGTGCATCCACGGACTTCTGTACAGGATTCTTCCAATCCTGTACACTTGTCAACATCCACACATGTTTCTCCCAATCCTGCCTCTTTTCATTACTCTTCTTCTGTTCCACCCCCCAAGATCCTTCCTCTTTTTCAATCACAGCTCCCTCCTTCTCCTCTTCGAGTTCTTACCACTACCATGCATGAACTTGCCACTGATCCTGCTCCTTTTCATCTTTTGCCTTCCAAGTAACTCCTACGTCCTCTTCTACCTTTCCTGTATCTGATTCCCCTTTTTTTCAATCTCCTTCTCCTGTTCCTTCTTCTCTCCTTCCCTTCTGCCATCCAAGTATCACTCCTTTCAGAACGTTTTTGACAAGCACAAGGCTGCAGTTCTTCCTGTTCACAGGTCCTACGACTGTCCTATCGATCTTGTGGAAGGAAAGACTCCACCGTTCGGACCGATTTATGCACTGTCACCTACAGAATTGGAGGTTCTTCGTCAGTACATCGAGGAAAACTTGGCATCCGGCTTCATTCGTCACTCAAAGTCCCCTGCAGGAGCACCTATCTTCTTTGTCAAGAAGAAAGATGGGAGTTTACGTTTGGTTGTGGACTACAGAGGTTTGAATCAAGTCACCATTCGGAACCGGTACCCGTTGCCATTGATCCCGGAACTTCTCGATCGGCTGCAAGGAGCAAAAGTGTTCACGAAGATTGACTTACGAGGGGCTTACAATCTTGTACGGATTCGTCCAGGCGATGAGTGGAAGACTGCCTTTCGTACAAGGTATGGACACTTCGAGTATACGGTGATGCCTTTCGGACTTACCAATGCCCCAGCCGTGTTCCAACACATGGTGAACGACATCTTTCGTGACTTCTTGGACCAGTTTGTGGTAATCTACCTCGATGACATTTTGATTTTCTCCAAGGACCAGGCGGCTCATGACAAGCATGTACGACTAGTCTTACAGAGGCTTCGCGAGCATGGCCTGTATGCGAAGTTGGAGAAGTGTTTCTTCGACAGGGATACTGTAGAGTTCTTGGGCTACATCGTCTCTCCTGCTGGCGTTTCCATGGACATGCACAAGGTGAAGACTATCGCGGAGTGGGAGAGGCCCAAGTCTGTACGAGATGTACAATGTTTCCTTGGCTTTGCAAACTTCTACAGGCGTTTCATACAGGACTTCTCCAAGCGTGTACTTCCACTCACGGAACTCACCAAGCGCACAGGAGTGTTCTCTTGGTCCGACAAGGCAGAACATGCATTCACAACACTCAAGAACATCTTCACGACAGCTCCGATTTTAGCACATCCTGATCCTTCTCGTCCCTTCTTCGTTGAAGCAGATGCCTCGGATTTTGCAGTAGGATCTGTTCTATCACAAGTTGGAGAAGATAAGTTGCTTCATCCTGTAGCTTTTCACTCTCGTAAGTTCCTTTGGCGGAGATCAATTACGAGATTCATGACAAGGAACTCAAGGCCATTGTGGATTCGTTCGAGGAGTGGCGGCATTTCCTGGAAGGTGCTGCGCATCCTGTACAAGTTCTTACGGATCACAAGAACCTGGAGTATTTTCAAACGGCTCGAGTTCTCCAGTCGGCGACAGGCTAGGTGGGCGGAGTTCCTATCACGTTTTGATTTCGTCATCATCTACAGGCCTGGTTTTCGAAATGGCAAGGCGGATGCATTGTCTAGGCGCTCTTACCTTGCACCGACCCGGGCGATCCTGCATATGACTGTCAAAAGCAAGTGTTGTTGGGTCCTGATCGACTTCGGCTTGCAGCACTACAAGTTCATCAGGCTCCAGCAGATTCCACACTCCTACAGGACATCCGTTTGCAGTTGGCTACAGACGACTTGGCAAGGAATGTGTTTTCACACATTAGTCCTGACATCGCAAGTTCCTCTTCCTCCAGTTCCCGTACAGACTACAAGTTGTTTACCATACAGGACGGACTCCTGTATCGGGAAGGTCTCCTGTATGTTCCTGTTGGTGTTTGCAGGACTCGTGTGGTACAGGATTGTCATGATACCCCGGCTACAGGACATTTTGGTGTGGCCAAGACAGTTGAGTTGGTGACTCGCAACTATTGGTGGCCTGGGTTGCGAGGTTTTGTGGACAAGTTTGTACGGAGTTGTGACACCTGCAATAGGTCGAAGATGCCTCGTCACGCGCCTCTGGTCTTCTTCGTCCTCTTCCTGTTCCTTCTGCTCCTTGGAGATCCATTTCTATGGATTTCCTCACAGATCTTCCTCCTTCTCGTGGATTTGATGCAGTTCTTGTCGTGGTTGACCGTTTCACCAAACAAGCTCATTTCCTACCATGTCACAAGACTGCTACAGGCCAGACAACTGCTGAGTTGGTGATCCGAAGTATTCCGACATCATGGTCTTCCTGAGAGCATTGTTTCTGATCGAGGCCCACAATTCATGTCCAAGTTTTGGCGAGAACTTCTCCGGAGTCTACAGGTTAAAGCGGACCTTTCTTCAGGATACCATCCACAAACTGATGGGCAGTCAGAACGCACGATTCAGACCTTGGAGCAATATCTTCGCTGCTTCATCAGTTACCAACAGGACAACTGGTTGGACCTTCTTCCAATGGCGGAGTTTGCCTACAACAACTCCGTTCACGCATCTACAGGCCAGACACCTTTCTTTGCTCTTACAGGCTACCATCCACGTTTTGACTTTGCTCCTCCTGCTTCTCCTTCTTTGCTCCTGCAGTACAGGATCGTCTCCAGCATCTTCGTCAGGTACATGAGGATCTCCGGGTTCATCTTCAGCAGGCACAAACGGTACAAGCATTATGCTGATGCTCATCGTCAACCGGCACCTACATACAAGATTGGTGATCTCGTGTGGCTTCTTCGTCGGCATATTCGCACCAACAGGCCTTCTTCTAAGTTGGATTTTCAACGATTGGGCCCTTACAGGATTGCGCTGAGGTCAATCCTGTAGCTTTCCGACTCGAGTTACCATCTACGGTGAAACTTCATCCTGTGTTTCACACTTCTTTGTTGGAGCCGTATCATCCTTCTTCTCTTCTTGGTCGTGCTTCTTCTCCTCCCCCTCCTGTGGTCATTGACGGTGAACCTGAGTATGAAGTTGCAGCCATCCTTGATTCTCGTCTTCATCGCCGCCAACTTCAATACTTGGTGGATTGGAAAGGTTATTTGCCTACCGATCGCACTTGGGAACCTGCATCCAACTTACTCCATGCTTCTTCCAAAGTTGCTGCTTTCCATCGGCGTTATCCTGCTAAACCAGGTCCCAAGACTCGTGGAACTCGTCCTTAGGGAGGAGGTGCTGTCACGACCGGATACAGATATGAGTTACAGGATATGCTATAGGATATACTTACAGGATATGCTGCAGGATATTCCTACAGGATATGCCTATAGGATATCTACAGGATATGCCTAAAGGATAAGGGTCACTATTTTTAGCTCATGACCATATTAGACTCATGACCAGATTAGCTTGGAGTTGTGAGTATAAAAGCTCCGACCTAATTGTTGTACAATCAGTTACTATCAACACCAGTCATTCTACGATAATTCTTGTCTTATTCCTTGCTCTTGCCTTGTTCTTGAGTCAAGCCTTCTTGTTGTTATCTTGCTCTTAGGTCGTGGCTTGACAGATCACACATAGTACAATGCCTAAGGCACATCTTTTGTGGTGTCTCATGGGGTTAACACCAAGGGGTTAGATACTCTAGTAAGTAGGCATACATGTGCTCACATTAGGGTGCTAAACCTTAGGCATGGAGGTTAGGTCTTGTAACTAAGTGCGCTAATGACACACTTGGTTATGGGGTGTTCTCCTTGGAATCCAAGGGTTGAACAACCTAAGCTTATTAATAAGAGCCCTTTCGTGAGGCACTTGTGGGGTTATGTACTTAGGGTTATTCAAACCTAGTCTTGGGGAGTTTGCTTAGCAAAACACTCGTGTTTGCCTACGGTGCACACTCGTGTCTTCACCAAGTACTAGCCCTAGGACTAAGGTATAACTTAACCACTCAGTTCATGATCCCCTTGTTACCTTAGCAGGATTGTACTCCCCAATGAGGGTGATTCCTCAAGGGATAAGTCATGATGCCTTAACTTTGTCATGTGCAAGGCATGTCTCCTCAGTGGGGTTGGAGCATGAGTCTGTCTAGGTCTACTCGGGTTATCCTCTAGGTTTGAAGGATAATCATTCTAGGGGACTTAGGGTAGAACCTTAAGTCTTATGCCTACTTAAGCATCTGAATCAAACTCTAGGGGTTGTTTTGAAAAACTTAGTGTAAATCACACAAGGAATTGACTCCATAAGGCCATTTGGTGGCCACGTGTTAGCCCTCCAGGTACCAATTTTGACGTCAAAGGTGAGGCAAAACTCGTAGCTTTTTAAGGTCATGCACCATCCTTAGGGATAAGGATGAAACATGCATAAGATGAAGTAGAATTCATAACCTTGTGGAGCCTTGGGTGATCCTCAACACCAAGGATGGTACATGGCCTTAACGAGGTTTAAACTCGTCCTCATGAGGCCATGTATTATCTTGAGCACCAAGATGGTGGATGCCCCAAAAGGCTATGAATTTAATTTATTTTCAATATAAAGTATTAATTACAAAAGTCCATCTTAATAGTAAGAAAATGTTCATTTAAAAACCACATTATTAAATCGTTGAAGTATTTATACTAAACATAAAATTTTAATATTATAGTTACTAATTATATTGTAATAAGAATATTATTGTTTATGATGATATCCAACATACACATTTAACATGTGTATATATATATATATATATACATACATATTTTGGATTGGCCAAGGGAATAAAAAAACTAGTCCACAACACTTTTATATATATGCACATGTTATATGTGTATGTCGAATATTATCATATACATATTATTATATTAATACACATGCCCACTGTTGGTGAGAATTATTTAATAATAATTTATTAATTAATAAACTTTTATCCTAATAATTAGTTGTTCTCCTTAATTTGTTAAGTTTATTTTTAAATTAAATAATTAACCTGATGAATTTATTTTTAAATTGAATCCTTAACCTGATGAGTTTATTTTTAAGCTCTTAGGTTTACTCAACTATTAAATATATTGCTAATGAGTTTATCTTTAAGTTAAGCTTAACTATTTTGATTTATTAAGTTTATCTTTATGCATGAGTTTAATTATTGAATGACCTTTAACCCCATTGTTAGAACCCTTTTATTATTCTTAACTTAATGAGATTACTCTTAAATTAATTATCATCCTTGACTTGGTGAGTTTATCCTGAACATTTATGTCATATAGATCAATCATCCCTAGTAATGTCACATGGGCTTAGGATTTAGGATTGGCATTTATGAGTCATTTAAGATTTTAAATGGTTGTTGAATAGGATTTAAGATGAACTCTTTAACTTAGTTGTTATTCTTAATTTGGTGAATTTATCCCTAAATTAAATCTTTAACCTAGTTATTCTTAACTTGATGAGTTTATATCTAAGATGGATCTTTAATTTAATTATTATTTGTTTATCCTTAAGTTCTTAAATTTATTCATGCCTAAACTTAATTATTTAATGACCATTAACCTAATTGTTATTATTTTATTCTTCAATTGTTATCTTTAATTTAGTGAGTTTATTTATACGTTGGACCCTTAACCTAGCTTGGTAAGTTTAATTATTATTCTTAACTTAACGAGCGATTCTGAATAATTCATACTTATCCAACGGTCCTAATAGTGTCATGTGGTGGATGGCAATTGAATAAGATTTAGGATAGCCAATTGAATAAGATTTAAGATGGCCATTAATGAAATAACACACATTTAAAATTTTAAATTGGACATTACATAAGATTTAGGATGGGTCGTTGGATGGATAGAATATAGGATGATAATTGATGAGACATTTATAATGGACAAACACAAACACACACTGAATAAATTTATAAAATAAAATAATTATATTATTAAAATGGCCTTATACAATTAATACTATACATTAAAAAAAGAATCAAATTTTGACCTAGTGAATTTATCTCTAAATTCTCATGCAATGTTTGTCATCATGGTCATACATGACCCATGCTCCTAGTTAAATAGTATATAAGCAATCTTTATGATTAAAAATAAAGGGATATTGTTTTGACAAAGATGGTTGTTATATGGGTGTTTATGATACACACTAAATAAACTTATTATATAAGATAATAAAAATCTTTTAAGAATAATGAGGTTTATGTTTGAGTCTATCGTTGAAATTAAAAGAATATTAAAAGAAAATATATAATATTTTTTACATGTATAGTCAACTCACCATATTATAATGATATTTAAGAATTTAAATTCAAGTCTATGTTTAAAGTAAAAAGAATTAGAATATATATTCTACCTATGTAAATGATAGTTAAGGATTTAAGTTCAAGTCTATTTTTGAAATTAGAATAAAAACATTAAAATATTATTTTTTTAAACTCACAATTTTACTCATGTCGTTAGTTCACCATATTAGAATGACATTTAAAATTTAAATAAAAATTAAAATTATAACTTTAAATAAAATATAAAATCATGACATGTTCGACCTTAAATAAGATTTTAAATTAGACATATGTTAGTGAAACAGAAGCCTTAATGTCAAGTTTTTAATATGTAATTATATCTTCACCCAATTTTTTTTTGAGATACTATTGACAATTGGCCGGAACTACTCTCAAATGGTTTGAATGCATTAAACATGATTGTTTCTCAATACATCTAGAGGATCAATAACGAAATTACTTGAGATATTCAAGATTTTAATAATTTAAATTTTTAACAAATGCGTTACTTAAAACCACATTTGTGTTCAGCCTAGCATAATTATGCTTAAAGGTTAAATATCTTTAATTTTAATATAGGAACAAGACATTCATGTTTGCTCATGCGCTTTTAAAGATTTTGAAATACTAAATATAAATATAGGTTAATAAAATAATTAACAAAGTATGAGTTATGTATTACTTCTGGTTATATTTAAATTATAACGCACACATGTACACAGCATCACATTATCCTATTGTATGTACATAATGAATAACATATACATATATTGTAATAATATACATATCCATACGTGTGTGTGTGTGTCTTTCTATCCACACCATATATGTATCTTTCTATTTGCATATACACAAGTACAGGGTCTTCAGGATGTGTGTGTGTGTGCGCGGTCAATGTGGAAATGTCTTTCTCCAAATACTTTGGATTCAAATAGGAAGGGACTTGATGTTGGTGATGATTGTATAGTTTGAAAGTCTATTTCATATTTTAATATGATGTGATTTTGCATATCCAATGCACAAAGTTCAATATTAATATCAATATTACTTAAACACACACTCACACACATTACAAACAGAGATATTTTTATGTTTAGACGTATGTTTGTTGTGTTAAAGCAGTTCCACAATTGAGTTTGTTATGTAATTTATTAATTAGCCTAAGTAAGTTATATTAAAATTTAAATCAAATTACGACGTTATTTTTCTTTCTTCTTGTAATAATATTAAAGTGTACATATACATATTCATTCTTATGTAGGGGACCACCTCCATCCTTGCCTACCACACTTATTGTACAACACATGAGTATGTCCAAAATTATGATATTAAGCCTTATCGGTATAAGAATTAATTTTTATGTAAATCTTAATAAAATAAATGTAAAATATCTTATGAAATATTATTTAAAGCTTCAAAGAACATGGCCTAAATAAATGAAAAGGACTATTTTATGCATTGTGCACTATAACTCTATACGTTTTGAACTAAAATATGTCACTTTTGTACAAAGGGTCATTTTTGGCGTTAAGGGTGTTGTCCTTAGCTCATGTTCATAAAGTAAAATATTCCTCATCAAGCTATATTATAATGCTATATGTCTTTCATAGATATTCTCGGTGCCAAAGATGACTAATTCTTAATAAAGGCAACTTGAGACACATACATGCACAACAATAATGAATGATTCATGGAGCAGCTAGAATATGCATTCTTCATACATAAAAACAAAAAGAGAAACATGTTTATTCAAAAATGATTTATAACTTATTTCAAGAATCACCATGTGTCTATATGTATGTGTATAAATGAATATGTGTATGCATTTGAACATATATAGAAGCCTTATTGTAAATCTATATAAAAGTAATGTTTATACAATCTTACATATATAAATGTCTTCTCATGATTGGTTAAGTAAATTGTTTGAACCTTGTTGGGTCATACATCATCTTCAACATTGAGGATGGTGCACAACCCCAAAAGATTAAGAATTTAAACCTTGTTGGGGCAATGCAACATCTTCTATCATGTACTTGTTCCGTTTTTGCCATTGAGGACGGTGCATTAACCCTAAGAGCACCTTGCATTTTAATTTTTTACTTATGTGTTAATTCATTTTCAACAAGCATGCACAAGAACGTTGCAAGTTAAATTTCTTTGTAAACTACAAAAAACCATCTTAATAATAGGAAAAATATATTTATGTTTCAAAGAATATGGGTTTGATTTCTTTTAAGAACTTCAAAAGTTATAAAATATCGATTAGGTTAATGGTCTAAGTTAGAGATTAAAGATGACAACTTGGAATAAATTTATCAAGTTAATAAGGTTAAGGGTCATTAAATAATTAAGTCTAAGTATGGGTAAACTTAAGAGATTAAGGTCCAGATTATAGATTTAGGAATAAACTCAATAGGATAAGAATAACAACTATAGTTAAGCTCATGCATGGATAACCTAGGAGGTTAAGGATAAATTCACCAAGTCAAGGATCTAACTTAGAGATAAACTCAGGATAATTCTAGTTTAAAACTGGGTTAAGAGTCCATTAATTAATTAAGTCCTAATCAGACAAAGAAGTACTTATTTGTTAAATAATCATTTTAACTATGGTTAACCCAGTTATCTATGGAGACTTATCATAACATAATTAATTATGAAATAAATATAATTAAAACAAAGGTAATTGTCCAGTTATTTAATGAATTAATAAATTGTAAGAATGTGAAGCCTTGGGTTTAAAATTGTTTTAATAAATAAATGAGCAAACATAATTTGTAAATTGATGGTATTATATATTACATGTGATGTAACATTTATATTTAGTGTAATGAGATGATAAAGATGGTTTCACGTGTTCTAAGTTGAACACGTATTAAAATTTGAGTATTTATCAAAGAGAGGTTTATTATTATATTTATTTATACATAACTTGAGGTGTTTAAGAGTTAAATAATTACATTCATGTTCAATCTTAGTACATTTATCTTTGAAAGTTAAATATACTAAAAGTTCTTATATATCATAATTTCTAAGTATTAAGAATTGTGTAACATAAATAAAATTAAGAAAGTATAAGTTCATTAAGGCACATTTATCATGTATTATCCATGTTCTTTATACTCATTTAACCTTAAGGTTTAGTAAAATGTTATCATTACAAGTTATATATTACATAAGTATAATTCATATTTGATGTAATACAAGGTTTTGTTAATGTCCCTTTAAACTAATAAGATAAAGTGTCATCATAAGTCTTTAATTAGGTTTGATTGAAAAATTATGTAAAGACCTTTTTAAATTGGAATCTCATTAAAAAATTAACAGAAAAAACTTTGTGCATTTTGATAATTAAACATTAATAACAATTATAATTTATATGGTACATACATATGTTAGTTTACGATTGTTTAAATTAAGGATATAAAGTTAAATTCTTATTAGATTTTCATTAATTAATTAAATAAATAACTTACTAAATCGAATTTTTATTTGATTTCTTATTGGTTATTATTAATTGTCATGTTATATAAAACTCTTTGTTTCTTCGTATGGGTTGATATATATATATATATATATATATTATATACACACACACATTAGTTTCATAAGTAATTTCATTATTAAAGTTTTAATAAGCTTTATAAAGCAACTACATTCTTAATCTTTATAACATACTTCTCAATTTATTTAATGATTTATATAATTTTTTTTTTTAATTCATTGTTCAAAGTAGCAATAATATCATTAAGAATAAATTAATTATTAATTTTAACTTACATAAGTTACATCATTTACAATGATTTCTTAATTAAAATTAATAATTAATAAATGAAACAAATGTGTCACTTTTTAAAATTGTTTTAAAATGTTTTATCTATTAAACAATGTTGATATATCTTTTTTCTCTATTGTTTAAATGTTATATTTTTCATTACTTAATGAAGGGTTTTATACAAGTTATTAATTTGTTATTTAATTAAATTTTATTTAGAAAACTCGTTCAAATTCTTTAATTTAAATAATGTTATTGATTTTTAATAATTCAAATCAAAATTGAACAATACTTGTTGAAATTTAAAAATATATAACATATTTGTCAGTTGCATTTAAAAGACAATATGACACCCTTTTTAAAAAATTAAAATGAATGTGGAAAAAGCTAAAACAAAGTTGTAAAAAGCTAATGCGAATTTAATAAAAATGATATAGAAAGTGTTAAAGCTGATGAAATATCGATAAAAGAACTTTTGAAATATTTTTTACGTACCAATATATGTGATTATATGAATTTTAATAATTTTTTTTAATTATATATTATTATATGTCATTCTCTCTTCAAAACTTTAAATTTAATACAAATTTTAAATTATAAATCCCTATCTTTCATGTAAACTATTATTTTTTAAAAGAAATGTAATAATATTAATCCTTCACAAATCAAAGAAATTAAAATGTAAAAAACTTAAGAAAATTAAAAAACTATCATCTCATATTGACATATTAATATCAATGTCCTTTCAATTTAAAATATTGATTATTATTATATGTATATAATTCTAAAATGTTATCACATCAAAATGATATTGCTTCTTAATATATTCTTTTTATTATAAATTAAAATTAAATAATGATTCTTTATTATTTTAAATTGTGATGCTTTTATCTTTATTTTAACTCTTTACCAATGCATTTTTTTATATAGTTAATAATTATTTACACTGAGGGCATAAGGTATATATTAACGATTATATATTATTAAAATCTTTACATGTGCTTAGTTATACATGCACTTTATTAAGTTTATATATACACACATGGCATAATTATCATTAGAATTTCATGTTAAGAAAATAGATGAAGTGTTTAATTTAATGTATGTACATTAGCATACGTATATTTTATACACTACCATATCGTTAACTTGCATCTATTTTTCTCACTCATTTAACATAATGTATCAATTCATTTGAGCTAATACACAAGTTGTAACAAAATAATATTAATTATTACTAATTATATATGATATATTAAATTCAAATTCATTTTAAGAAAAAAAATGATATGATTAAACTAAACACATTATTTATAAAAGTGCACTTTGTGAGGTTCAAAAGATTTTAACAATTTTAATTAAATTATTAGAGTAATACAAAAATATGCTTTTAGAATTTACATCAGTTTGTAATTAAATACTTTTATATATATATATAAATTTATATAGTTTAGGGTAATAGTGCATTTTTAATTTATAATTTCTTTATTATTACTTCAAATTTTAAAATGCCAATAATTAATATGATTTAAGCCTATGGTTTAGGTATATATACAACAAGTTTGTTATTTTGAAAGTGGTGTCTTCACAATAAATTTTACGGTGGTATTTCTTACATATTTATATTAATAATGTATTTATCCGATGTGTTCATATTACATTTTGTACATTTAAATTAAAAATCATGTCTACTAATGCTTATGTAAAACATGCTATTAAATTTTTTAAAATATCTTAGACATAATAATCCTAAAATATACAAACAAATATTTAAATATTTAAGATAATTTATTTCTATTTTATTACTTAATCGCGTATACAAAAGTCGTATACTAGCTTGCATGTGTACAATATGGATGGACTAAAAACTTGTAAACAGTCTGTTAAACAACACAGGAGTCAGTCTAGAGTTTCGATAAACACATTGGTTGCCAAGTTGAAAGAATGCGGCAACAGAAAAGATTTGCAAGGAGGTAAACTCTTACACTCGAGTTCTATAGAAACTGGCTGTCACAAGAACAGATATGTTGCCACTGCCCTCATATCCATGTACACAAAATGCGGCAGCATGCAGGATGCCCAACAAGTTTACGAGAAGATGGTAAAGCATGATGTGTTTTCCTGCACTGCTTGATGCTCGGATACGTGGAGAAGGGGAAAGCTCAATTGCTTTGGATACGTTCAACAGCATGGACTGTGCACCGGACCGTCTCACGTTTCTTACTGCACTCAAAGCATGTGCATCTTTGGCTGTGGACAATAAGCTGGACAAGAAGACGTGTCTACAAAAGGCAGTGATTGTCCATAGGCAGGCCAGAGGTTATTGCTTTGACAAAGATGTGTTTGTAGCAAACACCTTGGTGAATGTGTATAGTAAATGCGGTGACATGCTACACGCTAAAGATGTATTTGACAAGTTGAGAGAACGGGATGTAGTATCTTGGAATGCTTTGATCTTTGGATACGTAGAGAATGGGGAGAGTTCAGTAGCCTTGGACGTGTTCAACAGCATGGACTGTGCACCAAACCGTGTCACTTTTGTTGCTGCACTCAAGGCATGTGTAGGCTTGGCAACTGAAAAGAAGCTGGACCTGTGGAAGGGGGTAAGCATTCACAAGCAAGCTAGAGAGCGTGGGTTTGATAAACATGTATTTGTGGCGAGCATCTTGGTGGACATGTATAGCAAATGCGGCCATATGAAGGAGGCCCGACAGATATTTGATGGAATGTCCGACCGGAGTGTTGTATCCTGGACTGCATTAATCCTTGGATACGTGGAGAATGGAGAAAACTCAGTAGCTTTGGATATGTTCAACAGCATGGATTGTCCACCGGATAGTGTTACATTTCTTGCCGCACTCAAGGCTTGTGTAGGCTTGGATAAGCAGATATGTCTACAGTCGGGGTCGACCATTCATAGGCAAGCCAAGGAGCGTGGCTTTGACAAAAACGTATATGTGGCTAGCACATTGGTGGATATGTATAGCAAATGTGGGGACATGCTACGGGCTAGAGATGTTTTTGATGGGATGATGCAGCGAAATGT
Organism: Selaginella tamariscina; assembly: GCA_003024785.1. Lineage (NCBI taxonomy): Eukaryota > Viridiplantae > Streptophyta > Lycopodiopsida > Selaginellales > Selaginellaceae > Selaginella > Selaginella tamariscina. The sequence goes on from PUQB01000440.1 coordinate 111,910, forward strand.
TGTGTCCTGGACATCTTTAATCCTCGGATACGTGGAGAATGGAGAGAGTTCGGTGGCCTTGGACGTGTTTCAACAGCATGGACTGTGCACCGGACCTTGTTACATTTGTGGCTGCACTCAAGGCTTGTGCCAGTTTAGGAGCATTAGAAGCTGGACAGAGAATTCATGACCGAGTTTGTGAGCTCGGATTGGAACAGGATGAAACCGTGGCAAGCTACTTGGTGGACTTTTATGGGAAATGTGGTAACATGGCTGCGGCTGAAGATGTTTTTAACCGGATGCGGTTCAAGGATATAGTGTCTTGGACCGCTTTGATTGGAGGTTACACCTTGCTTGGCCACACGTCTAAGGTGTTAAACTCGGTGGAGAGGATGGAGGAAGCCGGTGTGCAAATGAACACTGTCACAATGCTGTTAATACTTACTGCTTGTAACCATGCAGGTACGGTGGAAGAAGGTCTAAGCTACTTCGACTCCATGTCAAAATACGGTATTACTGCAACCATGGAGCATTATACATGTATGGTTGACATGTTGGGTCGGGCCAACAGGCTGCAAGAAGCATTGTCACTTGTCGAACGCATGCCTTTGGAAGCCAACCATTGTGTGTGGATGACATTGTTAAGTGCTTGTAGCAAATGGTGTAACGTGGAGATCGGCAGGGTTGCATTCCGTGCATTGGTGATTCAGAACGACAAGGAGCATGTCATTCTGCCTATGTGTTGATGCGAAACATATATGAGAAGTTAGGCATGCGAGAAGAGGGAGAGCATATGGGACTGACTTGTTGGTGTGATGCAGAGGGAAATGTCATGTATAACTCTCTCATGGGAAATGATATAGAAGAGGAAGCAGTAGGCAGATTAAAAACCCTCCTAGGTGGTGGTGATAAGTAAGAAAGCACCATGCATTCAGTCACAGGTGAAGCACTATGGATGTAGTGAAAGCGGGTTACGAAGGGACGAGTGCTGCATTGATTGTGGGCTAAAAGAATGTGGCAAAAGAAAGGACTTACAAAGAGGGAAGCTCTTACATTCTAATGCAGTAGAAGCTGGCTGTCACAAGAACAGGTACGTAGCTACTGTTCTGATATCCATGTATAGCAAGTGCAGGAGCATGCACAATGCTCGGAAGAGCATGGTCCAGCATGATGTGTTTTCCTGGACTGCATTAATCCTTGGATACGTGGAGAATGGGGAGAATTCGGCTGCTTTAGACATGTTCAACAGCATGAACTGTGCACCAGATAGTGTTGCTGCACTCAAAGCATGTGCAGGGGACAATAAGAAGACTTGTCTAGCGAAGGGGTTTAGGGTTTAGGGTTTAGGCCTGGGCAAGAAGTACATTTCCCACAGATATCTCTCTATCGTAACCACGCTCCTTGGCTGGTTTAGAGCATGTGCAGGCCTGGGCAAGAAGATTTGTGTACAGACAGGGATTACCGTTCATAGAGAAGCCAGAGACTGTGGCTTTGACAGAAACATATTTGTAGCGAGCACCTTGGTGGACATGTACAGCAAGTGCGGGGAAATGCTAGAGGCAAGAGAAGTTTTTGACGGGATGAAGAAGCAAACTGTTGTATCATGGAACGCTTCGATCCTCGGATACGTGGAAAACGGAGCTCTGGACGTGTTCAACTGCATGGACTGTGCACTGAACCACGTAACATTTGCTGGTGCACTCAAGGCTTGTGCTAGCCTGGGAGCGCTAGAAAGCGGACAGAGGATTCATGACCGAGTCTGCGAGCTTGGTTTGGAGCAGGACCAGACGGTGGCAAACTCTCTGGTGGATTTTTATGGGAAATGCGGAGACATGGCTGCAGCTGAAGACGTTTTAACCGGATGCAATCTCGTATGGTATCGTGGACCGCCTTGATTGGAGGTACAGCTTACTCGGTGACACGTACCAGGTGTTTAGCTTGGTGGAGAAGATGGAAGATGCGGATGGTGTCACAGTGTTGTTAATACTTAGTGCGTGTAACCACGCTGGGAAGGTGGAGGAGGGGCGAATGTACTTCGAATCCATGTCAAGGTACGGTGTTTAGTCCGAGTATGGAGCATTATGCATGAATGATCGATATACTGGGGAGGTCCAACAGGCTACAAGAGGCCTTGTCCGTCCTCGGAGGTATGCCTTTCCAAACCGACGGTCACATATGGCTGACATTGTTAGGGGCATGTCTGAAATGGACGTTTGCATTCCGTCAGTTGGTGAGTCGGAACGACAGGGAACACGTAGCAGCTGCTCACGTATTGATGCGGAACATACAGGAAGGGTATAGAGAAGTACATACTTGTTGAGAAGTTATTTTGTTAGAGATATATTAAATATTTAGTTGTATATACACTATTGGGTAGAGATACAGTTGATGATCTAGATACTATGGCGCCTAAGTTGCGTCCCTATCAAATCTAGGCTGGTACGGAGGAATTTTAGCAGGACTGCCTGCCACGTAGCAAGAGAATCTCTGATGTGGAGGATATGTGGAGGATGACATGTCACGTGAATTCACGTGACATCACGTGGTAAAAACGCGCTTTCTTTTACTCCGTTGGGATACTAATTACAGCAGACCAACGAGGAAGCAGCGCCACCGCCGTTTCTGGCGGAGATTTGGTGGCGCCACCTGGGATGTGACACCACATGGACCCGGCTCGTGGGGTTTTGACGCGTGGCAGTGATGATATGGGCACTTCCAGGCGTGTAGCTGTGCGTCTACAGCACGTATAGTGTATAGACAAAGACATTGTGTAAATATGAAAACATCATCTTTGTCTGAGCAGTAGATACCTCTGTATAGAAAATTATTTATGCATAAATGTATGCATGCGTGTGTGTGTGAGAGAGAGACACTTAGAAAATGTATATATATATATATATGTGTATATACACCACCTGTATAGCTCTCCTTGTACGTGTGATCTAACATGAGCATGTCTTCTTATGTTCTTTATTGGAACACAAATGATTGGGTTTGTCGAAACCATACAATTTAAATAAAATAAACCAAGGTGCGTGTGCATGCATTTGATCTTGCTTGCTGCAACACCGACCACATATAACCATACCGACGGTTTTTAGTTTTGAAGTATCTTCCATTTGCATAATTGTGAAAACAACACACCCTTGTCGTGTTTAACACACATATATATTATAAAATTGGCAACTGAATATTACTTCAACGACATGTTGGCCGGAGTAGATGAGACAATTTACATATATACATACTCGGACTGCATATATATCTACATGGATTCTTTTGGTCTCTCTTTATATGTATTTACATGGTATAAGATCGCTGAATGGTTTGTATCAAGCATCTTTGTAAATGTGGATCAAATAACTGGCGTGAATTGTCGGTAAGTACAAGCACATATACATGTGCTCCACGGGTCCCATGTCTGCACATTGAGCCCTGTACGGTGGGCATAAAAACTGGCACGTACGGTGTCCTCCTCAGGGGAAACCAAGCATATTCTCCACGTCGACATTGGTTACGTAAGCGGAAAATGCGTCATATGGGCACGGACAGGCGGTACAGATAAATTCTCTTTTTGACCAACGGAAATCCCGTTATCTCATCTGAACCGTCGGTAACCTCCATCGACGGTGGATATCTCGATGTGCAGTACCAAGTGGTGCATCTTACTCTGTTTGTTGCTTCTGTGGTCCTAACAAGAAATCTTTATTGATCCTTTGCAGATCCCACTTCGCATTCAGTCATCAATTCTGATAACCCCACAAACCGCAAACATACTGTACAGCTTCCAAAGATAAAAACTCTTTAGTGCCAGCTAGCTAACTAGCCGTAGCCCGTCCTGAATGCTTCAGGTAGATAATCGATCCATCTAGAGCTCTCTCACGCGCACGCACACGCATACGATACGAGGGATGAATTGGATTTTTGTCTCTTGGCGCACTGTGGGCGGATGTGACCTCTACTGTGACATGCTACCCTCTCTTTCATATCCCACCAGCGCCTTCCTCTTATACCAGTTGCCAGTTCTCGTTTCCATGCTCGTTGCATTTGGTGCTTGTGCTATAAGAAGAAAGTCCTTGTGTGTGTCTGCGTACTGCATAGCCCCCGAGTCGCCCATGTGAAAAAAGAGTTCCAGTAGGTACAACGGAACGGAGAAAGAGGGGAAAGGGTAAAATAAACCACTAGGGTGGCAGTTAGCCAGTTTCTGTATACGCAGCAGAGTGATTTCAACGTTTGCCAGTTTAGATACACATATCACGTCTAGATTCGTCCTTTGCCACCACTTTGTTCCGAGTTCATTTACATTCCTCATCTCCATTCTTTTACAGCAACAGCAACAGGTGGCACTTAGGCGTGATGAGAGACGGTGAAGGCATGAGAATTGAGATCCGTGCACACATTCACGCTCACTGTCATTAGTTTTATTACATATCATCCTAGTGCACATTGTAAAGTCTACATATATCCTTTCACTCGTTGACATAGATTGACTTGCGCGTACACAGATGTGCTGTTACATGGATTCTGAATCCGACCAAGCCAGTGACTATGTCCTGAATATGGATCAGATTGTTTCTGAGCCGGTTTCAAATGAGCTTCACTATCTCATCCAAGGGGATGTTCAGGGGCCGCTGGATATGTTCCAGCCAATCCAGGATCCAGTGCCAACTCTGGAGCAGCTCATCCAGTCGGAAACTGCACCAGTCTTCACCACCACGGTCGTATCAAGCTCGGCTGCTTCCAGCAGCTCCGAAGAGTTCTTTCTCGAAGGCGGCTCCGGTGCGACTTCCATCATGCAGGAGAGTGCGCCGGAGATGCAATGGATGGTCCCAAACAGTTTTCCATATCAGCTGCCGACCAGCAAAGATGTCTTCCAGGACTCGGAGGGGATGTCCACAATGAGGGAGACGTTGTACAGAATGGCTATATGGAGGCCCATCACAGCAACAGACTGTGTGGGAGGCAGCAAGCCCAAGAGACGAAACGTAAGGATCTCGTCCGATCCACAGACGGTGGCGGCCAGGCACAGACGGGAAAGGATCAGTACCAAGATCAGGATCCTGCAGAGGTTGGTTCCAGGGGGTACCAAGATGGATACAGCCTCTATGCTAGATGAGGCAATACATTATGTCAAGTATCTCAAGTCACAAGTTCAGGCAATGGAGCTTCTAGAACAGAGCAATGAATCACTAAGGAATAACTCCACAGGAGGAGCACCAACTTCTTCTTCTCCTGAGTGTATGTACAACCAGTCAGGACCCCTGAATAGTAGCATTTTTTGGCCACAGCAATTTTCAGTGGACAACAGCAGTGCAAGTGGAATGCTAGTACAACAGGTCAACATTTCTGGATATTGATGAATTTACATAAAAAGCGTCTCTCTCTCCCCTCGTAGACTATCTCTTTTTTATTTATTTATTTTATTCTCCTTAAAAAGATTGAAACATGTTGTCTTGATCTTTTTCATGTATAATGTAATTTTATTTTTTTTAAATCATTTAAAAACTTAAGGTTCCAAGATTAACATGATTGGGTGGTCTTTAAACTGCCTAAGACATCTCATGCATGTATAAAGGTGTCTTCAAATCTATAATTAATTAATATTGTTAAATTAACAGATTTTGCTTAAAAGTCAAGTCAGTTAGATTTTATAATGGGTTTAATAGATTATTTTAGTAGAAGCATTAGCACGTGTAACCCATTGACCCCGTTTTATATGATATATATCTTGGTAATCAATATCCAACCTTCTGGGCTGCCTTAACAACGAAGAAAAAAATGCAAGACCAAATCAGAAGAATCGTCTACTTTATCTCCTTACTATGTTTGGACACCCAATCTTGCCCCAAACAAGCAATATATCAAATTACAATATATAAAGGCTTGTCCAGCTACCTAGAAACAGACAATTATATATATTCTTGTTTATTGCACCATAAGACAGGAAAGAACAGCACACATACAGAAATGAGGTTTTCTTGGTAATTTCTCTCTCTCTCTCTATCATTCAATGTTTACACTTCTGCAACTTTCCTTTTGCCAGTTCTCTACATAAATATGACGTAATAGAGACTCACTTTATTAAGGTTATTATGTCCATATGCAGTGTAGTAGAAATTTTAACACGATAAGATTTTATAAATATTCTCTAGACTTTATATAAAGTTACATTATGTCTACGTCAACTTACTACAGTGACACACACACACACACACACACACACATGCACTTAGGTACACACAACTCTGACTTGTGAGGTCCCAACAAACTGCGAAGTCAATAATATATTACGAAATAGTCATAGCGCAAACCTCTTTATTCTTTGTCCAAGTGAAATGTTCCATTTAGGAAACTGTAGTTTGGTAACCTGCAAATGTTAAAGATTATATAAGATACCATATAGATAGTATATGATATGGTATATCTATATCGTATTCTTATCTTACATAGTATATTTATACCATTACTATACCTTATCTAAATTCAGTCCACATTATGAAATCCAGGTAATAAGGAAGTAACGAATCCCACCACAATCATTTGGAGTTCTCGTAAAAAACCACGCCCATGTTGTTGTTGTTCTTCAGCCGGTGCCGCGGGTGGCACTTGAACCTCGGACCCAGCATCTTGAGGAATATCCCCTGGAGCATCTTCCCGGGGGACATCAGTAGGGGCCACGTGAGGATCCTCTTCAAGCTGTACAGCTGAAAACGAAACAATTAGAAGATCATATTGTGCTTATTTGTTCTGTTAAAAATATTTTGATGCCACACACGCACACGCACACGCACACGTACACGCACACACACACACACACACACACACATATATATATATATATAATAGATAGATAGATATAGATATAGATATAGATATAGTGTGTGTGTGTGCACGCGCGTTTGTGTGTGTGTGAGAGAGAGTACACGCTGCTTTTATGTACATTATTATGCTATATATCCCCTTTTCTTTGTATTGGTGGTTACAGTAGTTTAAATTATTTAACAAGTACACAGAGTCCTTATATACTTGTTGATATACACATCTTAACACACAGACACACATATATGTATACACTTATTATATTCGTACGAGCAACGTTGGGAGCTTGAGCTGGAGGAGGTGGCATCATAGCTCTTCTTGCGCGATCTGATGCCCAGCGAAGTATGGGAGCTAATGTTCCAGTCTGATACCTAAACACATCAAAAAAATTTCATTATACAAACACACACACACACACACACACACATAGAGAGAGAGAGAGAGAGAGAGAGAGAGAGAGAGTTGACTGGTTTAGGGTTCAAGGACAAGCTTACTTATTGTGACATGTAATATACATATACTGAGCGCACTTACAGATAGACGATCATTGCGACGAACAGCAACAGGAGTCTATCCCGTGAACCATCTTGGCTAAAGATGAAAACCATGGTAACAAGCTTGACAATGAGCAGTAAATCTAGTTGTATGCCAACTCGAAATCTTCTAACAACGACCCTTCGTTGCTCTGCATTATTATCCGCCTGCACAGCTCCTCCTGCTGCTCACATAAAAACCACTGTGTATATATCTGCGTATGTGTATATTATACCTCCATCAGTTGTTTCCGATGTTCCTTCAGCATCCAATGAAACTCCTCTGAAATACATAATAAATATACATAATATGGATAATTGCGATTACTTACAGTGGAGTGAAAGGAATTGGAGGTAGATTAGGGGACCCATGAAACGGGAGCATGGGAACAGCGAATATACCACCGTGTTGATGCGAATCTAGCTCCGGTTTGGGGTATAGTGGGATCATCGGGATCCCTGAAGCCGGATCGAACACCACAGGCACGAAAAAAGGAGCCTAAAAAAGCTGAATACTCAGCACGCGCGCGCGCGTGTGTATGTGTGTGTGTGCGACAGAGACTACCTGCATAGCCGCTGCGTCCTTGTTCTCCTTCGCCATTTTTAGGGCTCAAGCTTGATTTCAGAAAACCTAAAACAGAGTTTTAGGGTTCATGAGCAAGGATGAATGTGCTGGTTAGAACGGCGATCCGGCCATGGGTGGCGTCTCTATCCACGCGATTGTGTAGGATTCGGTACATGTCTGAGGATTCAAGCAGTACACATAATGCGGAAAATGCAGGCTCTCCCGTATCCCCGGAGGTGAGTCACAATGTTAAAAGCCAGATTGAGATGCTTGGTGCCATTATCGAGGATGTGGAGACTGATACAGTTCGCAAAATTGAAGACTCAAAACGAGGTGGGTTTTGTATCAAATATTTATACACATACACATCCTATACATATATTGCGTATCATATATCTATACATATATTGCGTATCATATATCTATACATATATTTAATAAGACTTAAATCGTAGTGTTTTTTCTTTGCCAAAAACATGTATAATGTAACGTACAGATTACACACACACACACATACTTCATATATGATTCATACATAGGCACACGGATAAGCAACAGAAACAGGTCCAACAAACATATATTCTTCTCATGCGATCTGGATACTGTGTATTAGATGCTCTATCGGTAGATGATACACCTTAATAAGACTAAAACCGTAGTGATGTTGTACATGCACATAAGTAGCCAATAACGTTTAGCAGTATATTTGCTGACAATCTGAATATATATGAGCATCCATTGTGTAACATAAGTGTGTATGATATATTATGTGTTGCTTCTCCTTGAATTTGTACACATACACAAACACCTACATGCTTCCGACTTAAATACATTCACGCCCACGCAGCCCAACTTCTTTCGTGTTGAATTTTGAACCTGCACAGAGAGCGAGCGAGAGAGAGAGAGATCCCGTTCTACTTTTGTCATGAATCAATATAAAGTATATGTGTTGTTTTATATTCGAATGTTTTTTTGAGAAAGTACATAAAGTTTTATAAGAACGTTTTATGATACGTGACCATTATACCTGTATATTTTGCAGCTATGAAGGAGCCAACATTCGGTGAGCTGTTTGCGACACTAGGACTTACAGATGCTGAGTTAAATAACTGGTTTAAAACTGAGGATTTCCCCGAAGAACAACAACCTATATTAGAGGAGCTTTCGGAGGCCGAGGTTGAAGCACGTCTCAAAGAAAAACGAAGAGGTTAGTAGTGACATATATATTATACATATTTGGTATGCAAGTGCGTAAGTATTGGTGCCTATATGGTGTATGTGTGTGTAACTTTATAGCTGAGGAAATGCGAAAGATGAAGGAGCTGGCGGATTCAAGGGTGAGGATTGTAGACAATCAAGGAAGAGCCTACGGCCGAGGTGGCAGGAAAACAAGCAAGGCATACGTGTGGGTATATGAAGGCACAGGAAACATTAAGGTTAACAACATGAATTATGATCTCTATTTTCGGCTGTTGGACCATCGTGTGCATGTTCTCGAGCCTTTTTGTGTGACTAATACTCTTGGCAAGTTTGATGTCACCGCTCTTGTTAGAGGAGGCGGACTCACAGGTTATATATATGTCTATAAGTGTATTATAGTAACTATATATTCTTTATTGGAGTATCGATATATGTTATATAATTATAACATATGCATTCATAGTTTACGGTTCTCTCTCTCTAAGTATATCAAGCGCTTGAATTTTGTTGGTGTATGGTCTTCCCATACACACGCACACACTTATACAAACACAAACACACACGACTGTAAATTCAGGTCAAGCGGGAGCAGTGAGGCATGGTATAAGCAGGGCGATTCAGCACTTTGATCCTGCTCTTCGGCCCCCTCTACGTAAAGGTATTACACACGCACCCACATGTGGTGTGTGTGTGTATATATAGATAGAGAGAGAGATAAGGCATGCACACATGTTTATATATATGTATATGTTTTTGAAGGGGGATTTCTGACACGGGATCCGAGGGTCGTAGAGAGAAAGAAGCCAGGAAGAGCAAAGGCTCGCAAGAGCTTCCAATGGGTGAAGAGGTAGCCAGTGGATTCCTGTGGAATTTTCTCTTCTTATGTGAAGACATTTTATATATGAATATAAAACTGTTATCTAAGCCGTCGATTCCGGAGGGTACCCGTTGGTAATCCGACGGCGATGAAGGCCTACATTTGAATGGCCCCTGTTCTTGACTTAAGTTTTAGGGCAGCCGGCAAAATGAAGACAGAACTTCCAGGCTCGCCATTCTCGGAGCCAACCGGCTTGCTAGAGCTCTTCACGTCGCCTCAATCGCCATATCATCTGCTTCAAGGTCGCCGTGTCTGCTGTGTGAATGCGCCATTGTGTTTGTTGCCAAGGTACGTTAATCTTGAAAACCTAGTGTGTTTCCGTCCATCAATCTCATCGGGAAGAGATGCATCTTTGAAAATCATAGTTTTGTCATCAAGATCTCATTTTTCTGCATTGTTTCTTGAAATTCTTGCTTCCGAGATCGTTTTCTTCCACAAGAACAGGTGTGTCTTTAAATTTCTTTTCGATTTTGCGCATAGATTTCTTGAAAAGATCTACAAGAAGCTGTTTTTTGCTTGAAAATCTGGCATTCCGCTCAGATTTGCCCAATTCTCGGTAGATTTCTGAGTTAAAGATCCAAATCCGTTTCTCTGCGCTTTAAATCTGTTTCTTGTCTCCAGAGCATGACTCGTTCAAGGAGAATGGGCACAGTGAGCGTGACCATCGTCTGAGCAGATTAAGAGATCGGAAACCATGAAAACCGATACGGGCGGCAACAAGCCGGTATTGGGTGAACGCAACTTGAATCTTTTTGAAGATCCAGCCGCTGTAGACTTCGAGAGCTTTTCGGATGAGATTGTGACTGTTACAGACGCCGAGGACTGTCCGAGCGGGATATCCGAGACGATTCTCAATATTCTTGATCAAGAGAAGATCATGGATGACAATGTAGTTGCGGAAATGCCTCCGTATCATCCGGTATCGGCTCCGTTTTCACCTCGTCCTCAATTCAGGAGGCTTAAGCAGCGAGCACCCGTTAAAGCAGAAGAAATGGAGCAAATGGCGCCATATGACCCAGATTTTAATCCGCTCTCCTCGGCCAGAATTCCGCAGGTACTTCCATAATATAAACACATTATTCTGTGCGTGCGTGTGTGTGTGTGGATATAAGCAATTGCTAAAAGGATGGTATGCAGGTACACTCCGATGAAGCGGTTCCTGCAAGAGCGTGATAAGGTGACTGCGAGGAGTTTGATTTTTCCGGATGACAAACCGCAGGAAGAAGCTGTTGGTACAGTAGCCGTAAAGGGTTTGAAGAGGAGCATCTCATGTCCGGAACTGCCCGGCCTTGAAGGTGATGAGGAGGTTCCAATGCTGGAAACGGCTGACGAAGTACTGGAGCCGTCTGTTATTCTAGCGGAAACACTCGAAGAGCAAGAAAATATAGTGGCCAAACAAGCGAACGTGGTCAACCAAACAGGGAGAATGATAAACTGGGGTAGGGTTTTACAAAGAGCTCTCGTCTGCCTCTTTCTCCTCGCGACCGTTACCTGCATCGTACTTTTGGGCGACTCCGATTTACTGAAGAACTTACAGCATAACGTTATGTTTCGGACTCGAGAATGGACTATGCGGCGGGAGCAGGATGAGGATGTCATGAGGTTCCTTGGGAATTGGGACATCATAACGACCGTCTCTAATCAGTCCTTGGTGACGGTTCCTGAAGTGAGGGAGGAAATCCAGGGAATCCTTCTACCTTCTGGAGATGTTGGACTTTCATGGAGGTGAATTCTCGGGACCAGATGAACAGGAACAAGTGGAAACTGGCGAAGCAGTTGACCCATTAACAGATGATGATACTGGGGCTTGCTCGACGTTAAAGTGGGAAGAGGATATCCTCCAGATGTGCTTAGACAAGAATCTGCTCGGTCGTGAAGAAACGGATGGCCTTGAAGGGGTGGCAGCTGCAGAATATTCAAGTGGCGAAGCAGCAGGAGCGAGAGCAGTTGACGGAGGTAAGACATTTCTTCTATAGCACATCTTATATACACGTATCTGCACACGAACACGCACATACGTGTTCATACTCTCCTCATATAATGATAATCATGCTTCACAAACAGATGGAGAGGATTCAGCTCTGCTTGAAGAAATAACCGATGACTCAGGAGATAAATATACTGTGGAGGTCTTAGACGAGACATACGGTGCAAGTACGTTACAGGGGAGGGTCGACAGGTTTATTAGCACTCTGTGCCAGCAAAATCTCGAGGATTAACAACAGGCATGTGGCGGGAGGCTTCTCTCTGCTTGGTGTGATAACCACGATGTTCATGTTGGTGAGGAGGAAACAGAGAGCCAACGTAGATGTACCTTGCCAACATTTCCAGGAAGCTCAGTGTGCGTGTGTGTGTGTGTGTATCTATATCTATATCTATCTATCTATATATATATATATATAGAGAGAGAGAGAGAGAGAGAGAGAGAGAGAGAGAGAATTGGACATATGCATAATACAGGTGAGGACAATATAATTCGACTCAGGCCAGTTGGAGGTTCCCTGAGTGAAGATATATTGGACAACGCTAGCAACAGTGCGAGTAGTGGCGGCAGCAACACAGAAGAATATGGAAGTTTCACTACAATGGAGGAGGTCGGTATGCGGGTAAGCCGATGTTCTTGTTACATACTGATATTATGGTTGTCTTTGTTTTGATATACGTAAAGAGATGACATTAAAAAATACTTGGTTATATGTATATACATGTGTATGTGTACGTGTGTTTATTTTAGTTGATGCATGCAGGGACATCTGAAGATCACACCGGTTAGAAGATCGAGCAGACTCCGTGGCCGCAATGCACAGTCACCCATGCTGAAAGCTTAAGCATACCTTCGATCACACACAAATCATATAGACATCAACCAGGTACACATACGTGTGCGTGTGTGTGTGTGTGAGTGAGAGAGAGAGAGAACTGATTGTTTGTTTTCAGTGGCAAATGGATGGGACAATTACAACTTACAATATATCAATGTGCTTATTAGAGTTTAATTTGTAGAACTGGACGGCTTGTCCAAATTTCAAATATGGAATCAAACTTTGTCTACCAATGTGCTTAATGCATATTAACAAAACATGGATAAGTTGAGCGATCGGAGCCATCAATTTAAATGGCCGTTTGTGATCGGACGGTAATGTAATCCACGTTTCTTGACATGAGTTCTAGGGCAGCTTGAAAGTGTCCTTCGGGCGGACCCGGTCGGATTTCTGTAGCGCTCTTTGTTTCGCCGGATTCAAGGCCTCTTGCGCAACCAAATCATCATCGCATGTGTCTGGTACGTATTCCGGGATTTCTCCTTCCAAATCTTTGCATTTTCTTAGTAATTCATCCCGTCAAACTTATACTTTCCTATGAGAAATTCCGAAAAGAAGCGTTTCTTGTGTCATTCTAATAAAAAAAAATCCAGTAAATCTTCCACAAATTGAAGAAAACACGTAATTTTCATTCATAAATGTAGATGTAAATTCAAAAATTCGGAATTTTTTCATGAAATCTCCACTTGTTCTGTTAATCTCGATGAATATTCACAAAACGCATGTTCTTGAGAAAAAAAAAAATGCTTTTCCTCAAGTTTCTCCACAAAGTTGTAGTCGTTTTCATCCTTAGACTAAATCGCAAGTGATGTGATCTATACTCTAAATGTCCGATTTTTCCGTCGTCAATTCAGACAATTCTTGGAGAATACTAAGCTGAATAAAGTCCGAAAAGAACCATTTTTGATTTTCTGTATAATCTCCACAAAACGCATGCCCTTGAAGCATCAAAGCAGAGCCAGCCCCACAATAGCAACTAGCTGAACAATTCCCATGTATTGCCCCAAATGCCGAATGTTCTATACATTTTACATGGATTTCATGGCTAATTTCCTGTCTTTGATTCTATACAGAGCACGATGAGAGCAGTTTAAACAGGCGGAACCGTTATCCCGCATGGGTGACAAAAAGCCGGAGCTGGACGTGATTCCCGGAGAAGCAGCCGGTAGAAATCCCAGGAACTCTCCGGATTATCTTCCTGACACTTCAGAGACCCCGAGAAGTGGGGTATCTGGAAGGGGTTCTCAAGACGACAACAATGTGGTCTCCCCTACCCTAAGTGGGGTATCTGGAAGGGGTTCTCAAGACGACAACAATGTGGTCTCCCTACCCTAAGTGGGATATCTGGAAGGGGTTCTCAAGACGAAAACAACAATGTGGTCTCCCCTACCCCAAGTGGGATATCTGGAAGGGGTTCTCAAGACGAGAGCAATGTGGTCTCCCCTTTTCTCAGGTACAGTCCAAGTAAGCGGCTGGAAGACATACGTCAGCTCAACACAGATCTGGCTGACTACCGAAACCGGTTGCAGGAGTTCACCGAGGGACAACAACGGCTGCAGGATGAACATTACTCCCTTGTTGAGTTCCTGCAAGCAATCACCGGTGAGATTATTAGTTCTCCAGATTCCGACAAGCTTTATGAAGGTGAGTCCCCGGATGACAATGAGCAGACCACGCATCGTGACGTTTCGTTTCCGTCTACATCTAGTCCACCTTCCAGGTGCGTACGTGAGTAGCATATATATAATACATGCATGTACATAATACGGTTTCTTATTCAGGCGCATCAAGCGAGAACAGACTCCTAGATACAACCACACGAAGGCTCTAAAGAGGAGCAATTCCTGGTCCGGCATTGAACGTTTCAAGGAACTCCCCATGTCGGTAGACACTGAGGAAGTACGGGAGCCGGTTATTCGTCTACAGGAACCACCACAGGTTAGGAGAAAGAATATGGTCAATCAGATGGAGCGTGCGTCAACGAATCTAGTCAAACAGAGGGAGTGACAGAAGGAGAGGTCAAAGAGGTTAGTCAAACAGGGAGAGCGGTCAATGACGTAGACGCAGCCGGCACTCAAACAGAAAGAGATGTTAATGAGAGCGGGAGAACCGTCAGCTGTGGTCGTATATTCGAAAGAGTTTTCTTCTTCATCTTTTTCGCAGTCACCCTAGCCACCTGCGCGTTATTGAGCGACCCGGCTTTCCGTAGGTGCCTGCAAAAGAACGTCGTATGCCGGATTTTGGAACATGCATATGAGGAAGAAACCGCTTTCTTTGGAGGTGGAATGGATGAACGGGATAATGGGCTATACAACGGCCTCTTAGGTCTTCCAGGGGTAGCTGACACAGGTAATCTAGATCAAACTGGTGATCTCGAAGTCGTGCATAAAACAGGTAGTATGCCGGCTCCAGGAAGATCATTCGAAGCTTTAAAAACAGCAGAAGACATGAAACTTGACCGGAAGAAGCTCTCTATGATCGGTTTTGATCTATCCAATGATGTAACAGATGGAAAACGTCCTGGGACTAGAGAGGATTCACGTCTGATTAGCAGACTTGAACAAGCAGCTGAAGATTTGGTGGAGGACATGAAAGCTGACAGAGATGATGGGTTCCCACGGGCAGAGATATTCGATGCATACGGTGTGAATGTGGTATATTGGATATTAGGCATCTTCTCACTACTTTGTGTGACCATTTTGTTGGTGAGAAAACGAAGAGCCAGCATAGGTGCACCTCGGACGAATGCAGGTGCATACATATATACCTTTGTATATATTCACACACGCAAACATGTTTCTGCAGGTAGTACTGATAATATACCTCGAAGACATAGGAGAAGAGTTCCTCGTTCAGCAAGCGGGGACACACCGATGAGCATTGGCAACAGTGTGCTGACTAGTAGCAGCAGCAGCAGTAGTATCGAAGGATATGGTACTTACACTGCAATTGAGGAATCGGATCTGCAGGTTAGCATTCTAACTTGTTGGTATATATATTATCTATGTGTGTGTGTGTGTATTAACCCAGTATAAATTTCTCTGTAATATTATGTGGTGTAAAAGATTTAAGTCTTTAAAGCAATGTAGGGCAATGTTACACCAGTTCGAAGATCAAGCAGAATCAGAAGCCGCAGTATTCCGAGAGCATAAATATTTCAATCGGCATGCAGACTACCACGTAAGTAATACCGACTGTCACACACACACACACACACACACACACAGATATATATATAGAGAGAGAGAGAGACGATTATGGTATACAGCCCCTTTTGTATTAGTGGTAACTTGAATAATTGACAAATACTAAAAACCAAGAATATATATATCTGTGTGTGTGTGTGTGTATTATATATATGTTACAAACATACACACGCACGTACACATAAACACCCGCAGGGCCAAATGAGAAGACGTGGAAGTACTTTCACATAGAAATATAGAAAATCTGGGTTTAGGGTTATTTAGTGCCGGGTTTAGGATAGCGATGAAGCTCAAGCAACTAGAGAGCGAAATGGGACAGCTTGTGCAATTTAATTCTCCCAAGGTACGGAACGTTATCTTGAACTCCACGGAATACATCCGGAGCTGTACTCTGTGTGTTCAGCTAGGAATTGACTACACACACACATACATACGGTCTTCTATGATATTTTATTTCTAATGGTTAGGTCTGCACAGATTGAGCTTGAGCAATATCCAACGGGGCCACACATAGCCTCGCGAATGATTTACATGGTGAGAACTATTTTTCCTTCTTAGATTAGTTCATACATGGTTATTATAGTTATACAACACACACGCACCAAGCACACACACCTTACCTCTGTTTTTATTTAGGCAGAAACGAATTTTGGTGATATATCCGGCAAATATGTCGCTGATCTTGGTTGTGGTTGCGGAACTCTTGGTATTGCTGCATCCCTTTTAGATGCTGGGTTTGTGCTTGCATTTTAACACCACACACTCTGTGTGTGTGTATGATATGATATGAGTTTATTTTTGTTGTGCAGATACGTGATCGGTTTTGATCAAGATAATGCAGCTTTAGAAGTTGCACAACAAAATTGCCAGGAGTTTGAGGTATATATTTATTTAGTTTGTTTATATAGAAGTACAATGTTAACTATTAAGATTCATACGTTTTTACAAGCAGGTAGATATGGATTTTATCCAGTGTGATGTAAAGGAGCTTCCCTGGAGAGGTATAACACACACACACACACCATGTAGGTATATATTTAAGTACTTTGGTAGCTTGATGCATATATATACGTACAGATACATTGATATATTAATTTTACGTACTAAAACTTCCTAGGTGTTCATGTGGACACTGTTGTGATGAATCCTCCTTTCGGAACCAGAAGAAAGGGAGCAGACATGGAGTTTCTATCTGTGGCTCTGAAGGTCTCCACTTAATCTTAATTCTGATTTCCTTAATTAACTCATTATGATATTTTTATTTAGATCGCTGGTACTGCTGTCTACTCTTTGCACAAGACTTCAACAAGACAGGTGTGTGTGTGTGTGTGTGTGTGTGAGGCTTATGCTTTATATTTCTGGTTGTTTATAACTGGTAAAGTTTATCTATGTATGGAAGAACTAATGCATGTTTATAGCATATCAAGCGAGCAGCACAAGGGCTTGGAGCAAAGACAGCTGAAGTGTTATACGAGGTATTTATATGTATTAAAGATCTGCATGAATGTATATGTGACATATTACATATATCACACACACAGCTCTCTCTCTCTCTCTCTCTCTCACACACACACACACACACACACACAAAATACATACACACATATGTGCATATTGAACATATGTGTTCATTATGTGACAGCTGAGATTTGATTTAAGGGCGTTATACAAGTTTCACAAGAAGCAGGAACTTGACATTGCCGTTGATCTCTGGCGATTCACCATTTGAGGTTAAACTTTACTAATTTATTGTTTAATTTGATTACTCTTCTCTCTCTCGCGTCCGTATATACATATACAGATCTATACGTGCATTACTCCAAAATGTTCATGTGTGTGAAAAGATTTATGCTTGTGTTTGATCATTTTGATTTTATTTATTTAATTGAATTTTTTTTATTTTATTTGATTTTCTTTTCAACGTAAGTGGGGGGTTTAAAATCTAATCATGTAATATATGTTTTGATTGGATTAGATTTATTTTAATATATTATAAATTAATTTAATAATATATTAAGTTGGATTGATTTCAATTTACAATATGACATTTATATATTTCGAAACTCTCACATTGGTGGAGGCGAGGGCATCTCTAATTATTGATATGGAATGTTCAGTTTTGTGTTTTTTTGTGTAGATCTTCTTTATTTTTTCAAATCTTGTTTTTTCATTATTTATATATGTTTTATTTTTGTAAATTTATTCTCTCTTGTTTTTCATCCATGGTTGTGCAACATGTGAATCCTTTATAATTAATTATTTATGCAATTGTTATATGCTATGTCATAGTTACCACCGAACTTCTGAACGTTGCATACGTACATGTTACAAACGGCGTTAGGAACAGCAAATTTTCATCTTAGTGTGACGTTTGGTTTTAGATCAACCGAACATGAAAAAACCTAAAGAAAGTGAAAAGAAATATTTAAAACTTGAAACTTGAACAAAGAAATTCACTCCAAACTAAATACAAAACAAAAGAAAGACACCAAATCATAGCCAAGCTTTGTCATTCCTCTTCCTCCATGGAGTCTAAGAACTCCTCAAATTCCTCCATGTGCTCCTCTATATCTCTAATTTAAGAATGAGCTTTGTATTGTTGTTTGCTGCAAATGCCCTCTCTGGGCACTTGCTGTCAGCTAGGCACTCGTTGGCATAAGATGTGAAACATGAACACTAGTAGAGCCAGTTGTACATTGCACATAGTTGCTAAATGCTCCAGACATACTAGCCATGCTAGAAGAATCACCCTGGGTAGCACTGGCACTAGGTATCACTCAAGCTTATTGTGATGGTTGCCCAGTTTAGGCAAATGCTGAAGCATTGGCATTTGCTGTCGCTTGTGTTGATTGCGCTATCTGGGTAACTGCCGAACCATAGTCCTTCTCAAACATTGTCTTGAATCATGCTTATTCTTCTTGTGTGTCTAGTTACGGAACATTTAGTACTGTGGTAACCGCTGGAATTTGTCTTGAACTCTAGTTTCAGCGAGTCAGCGACAACTTCACAAGGTTGGATTCCCTCTCCTTGCACATGCCCAAGGTGTGCTTTTAGCCTTTTCAAGCTACCATCGAGTCCTTTGTTGCAGTAACAGCAGATCCATTATTTGCTTCCTTTGCCATTTGCAAATGCTTCACCTTTAATAGCATGAAGCTCCCACAAAGGTTCTTTCCTCTTGCCTCCTTTACGTGGAAGCATAATGGATGATAAACCTAACTTAATGGTAAACTTAATTTAAATTCATGGAAAGATTCGGAATCTTTAAAAGAGTTCATTTTGAATGTGACTCGAACTCGGACATGTGTTACGAACGCGACGTTACTAACACGTTACTAACGGCAAATTTTCACCCGAACGCGTTAATTGGTAACTATGTGCTATGCAGGTGCAATTGAACAATTAAATTTAATTGATGTCAGTGTTTATGGTCCTCATGCTCATGCTACAACTCCTTGAGCTCGATTGGATTTCTTTCGTGGAAATCCTAAGGATGATGTGTACAATCATTTCACAATGGTTGTCACATATCATTTATGGGACAATGTTCGGTGTTTGTATGAGTTTTTTACTTGTTTTCAAGGGATGATGTTAAAGTGGTACAATGGTCTGGATGGAGAAACTTGAGAGGATTGGAGTACTCTTTTAGCAATTTTCAAATGCGTGTTTAGGCATGCTAATGATTGTGATGATACTAACAATTGCATTGTATTCATCAAGACCTGTCTAAGTCAATGATTTCACTTTTGGAGCCTTTTACTTCGTGCAAAGCCTAACATGTCGAAGTAGATCCAGTTAGGCATGTTGTGGCCAGCACTTCGTTAAGACCTTGTGGGGCTTGTGCATACACTAGCTCCAGTGACCCTTGATGATGTGTTGCAGTTGGCACAACAATATGAGATATCACCTCTCTCATTTGTAGCTTTGCGTGCTTTAGTTCTACTTCTTATTGGGGATGGTCCTGCTCCGATGGAGGTTAATGCTATTGTTACCTGTGTACTAGAACAAGGTTGGGGTTGTGGATGTGAATGCAAATGTGCAATTTGTTGTTGGGTGTGTGATGAGGTTGGACACACGTATTGGTGTTATTGATGTTTCCCCAATTGGCGTCCTTCATTTTTGAGGTGAAGGCCTTGGCATCAACAACGTTCAATTGGCATTGTTGTAGTGGAAGGTTTTAATGTGGTGGATCTTCCAGGAAACGAAAAATTGCACGAATAAAGGAGGGTTCTTGTGCGAATAAGTTAGTAACCCCACCATCTTTTTTTTCAAGTAATTTTCAAGTTTAATTTGATAACACGACACATTATGTTTTTTTTTTAATATTGGTTAATATAGGCCCAAGTTTGTCTTTTATTTCTTAGTCTATTGCTACACATTGCCATATTCATTTGCATTGTGCAATAAAGCCAGTCTTTATTCTTTATGGCAATGAACACACTCATACTTGTTTACAAGATAAGACTAACATAATTGTTCATGTGGACAATCATGAGCTTGTAGGTGGTGCCGAGTTAAGCTTTTGACCTTATTCTTGGTATGGATTGATTGACTCACAATCATGCCAAGTGTGACTTTGAAAAGTCTTCTTCTTTTTTACTTTTCCTTATATTTTTCAATTCTTGTTACTTCTATTCCACTTTGTTCTTTTGTTTCTACCTCAGCTTTAATCACTTTTGTCTTACCCTTATTTCTTGCCATCTTTTCTTCATGTTTTTTCATTCCCTCTTTGGATCCCTTAAATGATTGTTATGATACAGCCGTTGATTAGCTCAAGAAGGAGTATGCTAATCTCTTTAACTTCGACTTGTCGTTTGGGGCCAAGATTGCAACATATCACTCTATTTTAACTCGAGATGCTAAGCCGATCAAGGTATCTGTTCGGTATCGGTCATTGAAGGAGCTTAAGATCTTGCGGGCAAATGTTAAGGAGATGTTGAAAAAAGGTGTTATTTAGAAGTCTTGAAATTCTTAAGCATGTGAACCTCATCTTGTGACGAAGCTGGATGAGAGTATTCAGTTTTGTATTGACTATCACATGTTGAATGATGTAATTATTCTGAATGTTTATTCACTTTCTCATACTGCAGATCTTTTGAATTGACTAGGGCAGAGTCATTGGTTCACCAAGCTAGATCATGCTTTTGAACATTAGTAAAGTTCTAATAGTTGATGTGGACATTTCCAAGATTGCTTTTTGGACACCATTTGACTTAAATGAGTTCTTGGTGATGCCTTTACAATGCTCTAGCGACTTTCTAACGTATGATGAACGAGGTTCTTTGATATGCCAAAGGTGATTGCTAACTTCATTGACAATGTTTTGATACATTCGAAGGGGACATGGGAGGAGTATGTTTGTGATGTACAAAAAGTTTTGGATTGACTATGGAAAATTAGCTTAAAGTTGAACGGTCTAAGTATGTGTTTGGATTAAAAGACACCACTTATCTTGGTTACCGCATTTTTCGTGAAGGTTTGCAAGTCGATCTTGACAAACTTGCCATAGTTCTGAAGTTCCTTAAGCCAAAGTGTATGAACGATGTGCAACACTTTTTTGGCAAGGTATAATATCTTGGCCATTTTATTAATCATCTTTCAAATCATATTGCACAATTGTGGGCATTGCTGAAGTTGTTAATGCGTCTAGTCTAAGGATTGCAAATAAGCGTTTATAAATCTTAAGGAGCTCCTTTAATTTTGGTGTACCTTGATTACACTCATTCCTTCATCTTATGCGTGGATGCTTCTGACATCGGTCTTGAGGGCTTGTTGATGCAAGAGAGTATGAGTGTGCTTGATCATCATCATCTCATCGCATACATCAGTTGTACATTGCAACCAATATAGGTGAATTACTTCATGATAAAAATGAGTGTCTAGTAGTGGTTTGGGGTTTTGAAAAGCTTCATGCCTACTTACATGGTTCTTAAACGTTGCTGGAAGGTAATCATGCTGCAATCAATTTGTTCTTGAAATGGAAAAACTTAGTTGGTTGTATTGCTCGGTAGGCCTTGAAGTTTTAGATCTACGACTTTGAGGTTGTTTATTACTCATGGAGTTTCATGACTGATGCTGATGCTCTTTTTGAGATCCTCTTCCACCTTTTCTCTTTTCTTTTATTCCTAAAGAGTTAGTTGTTCCAGCATTAATGGATTTTCCAAATGAAGATTGGCATTCATGCACTTACATTCTCAATACCTGATCTTTTTTATTTTGTGGGGACTAATTTGAATGATCATTTACAGTTGGTGGTGCCTTCGATCTTCATTCCACATTTCCTCCATGCTTATTATGATTCTCATGTTCTCAGCGGGCGCATAAGACATCGTCGTGTGATTGAGAAGTTGCACAAATCTTTTTATTGGCTAGAGTTGCAAGGAGATGTGATATGGTATGTGCGTAGTTGTGTGTGATGTCAAGTTCGCAATACTCCTCCTTGTACTTCGGAAGGACGGTTAGAGTCAATTATAATTTCTCATTTGTTGGAGTTGATGGCGTTTGATTTGATGGGGCCTTTGCTGGCAACTTTGCTTGCTATGGTGAGCTCCATCTGCATGTAATTAATATCCCTCTGTGGTCGCCACAAATGGTTGTCGGGGACACTTTCTCCTTAATCAAGTAGTGTTTCAGCATTTTTATTTGAAGTGGATTCTTAGTCCTGCATTTATGACTAAGGCATTTCATATCTTGACGTCTCGATTGGGGATACGCCACACTTTCATGAGTGCTTATTATCATTAGATATATGGTTTGATAAAATGGTTCATCAGGACTTTCAAAGGGATGGTCGCAAAATACGTAAACTTTCAACATTCAAATTGAGATGGTTATCTATCATTTCTCCAATATGCTTATGTCACTGAAGTATAAAGTTCCATTGGTACTTCACATTATAAGCTCTTATATAGTTATGACTTGGTATTACTGATAAAGTTGGTTCTACCTTCGCACTTGCCACAAGTTACTGATGTTAGATTATGGGATAGGTATTTGACAACATTCTTCCATTGTTTGACAAAACACTTGAGCTGCATACAAGTGGGACAACAACAGTGTTACAAGTCACATCACATGTAGAGTACAAAGTAAATGAGTTGGTGTTGGTTCATTTCCTAAGTTATGATACATGGTTTGGCTAAGAGTTTCTTTACTTAGTAGAAGGGACCATATTGAGTGTTGTAACAGGTAGGGTCGCAAGTTTATAAGGTTCGGAATGACATTCAACCTGATCCTTCGGACATTATGCATGTGCAACACTTGAAGCATTCATGCAACAGCGTTAGGAATAAGTTGTGACACCTACAGATCCATCGAAGAAGGGATGATGTAAGCTCCAAGTGTATAACTACAATGCCATATACTATTATTAAGGTAGTGGGATTTTAATAATCCGTTAAATTGGTTTTAATACGGACCATTCACTTTTATATAAGTTATGGTTTTGGGCTAATAAAATATGCAATTTCTATATTTCGAGCTCTCACAATATTAAATATAAAGGGTTTAGATATTAATAGTAAATGGTTTAGATTTGTTTTAATTATAATTTTATTTGAAAAAAATATTAATTGTAAAATATTTTAGTAATATCTCTTGCATACAAATAACTTAAAATAAGTTATTTTATCTCAACTTTAAATTTTATTAAGAAAAATTAATTTATAAGAATTAAAATATTTTACTAATATCTTACAATGAAGTATATTTTATTTCAGTTACATAATTTAACAATGTGCTTTAAATTTTGGATATAATTATAAATATTTAAAAGCACATATGTTTTTATTTAAATGATATGTTAAAGTTACCATTTAAGTTGTTAATATAAATATATGATATAGTTGTGTTATGTGCATAAATTGTATTTAAGAATAATAAATAATATATGCGAGCTTGTTTCGTTTTTAGTTTTTTATTTATATTCGTTTCAATTAATTTTCCAAATTACAATTTTGCGAGGTTTATGGTTTTAGGGCTCATCCAGCATCTGGGGATGGGGATCGTACGCGGGCTTGTTAGGATTAGTGAAGGGATTGTAGGGAAGAAGGCTACCACTGAAGGGATTCTGGGAAGGATTAGCAATGGAATTCTGGGCAATAGAGCAGCAGTGCGTAGATTTAGAACAGTTGCCGGCTCACAGGAGCACCCACACACAGTGCGGGATGTTTGTAGATCTAGGGACATTCTACAGCCTCGCCGTCAATTTTGCTCCTCCCACATATCCCCATCCCATTCTCTTCAATCCCATACATCCCCATTGCCAGAGGTTGAACAGGATTCTTTGATGGATTTTGCTCGGACCATCACCAACAGCAGCAGCAACAGGGTTGCATGGATGCAGCTCTCAACAGTGTTGTCAAGATTTTCACTGTTTCTAGCAGCCCAAGTTACTTTCTTCCTTGGCAAAACAAGCCTCTCCGTGAATTAACAGGCTCAGGTATGTATAGATGTTGATATATGTATACATGTACACACGCATACACATGCACATTGTATCTTATATGTAAGGAGAGAACTTTCATCTGTATAGTTCTATATTCGCATGTGTGTATGTGTATACATCTACACACGCACATACGTGTGGGCATTACTGATACTGTGTTTGGTCAGGATTTGTGATTTCTGGTAGAAAGATATTAACCAACGCACACGTAGTAGCGGATCACAGTTATGTACTTGTAAGGAAGCATGGGGCCCCAGTTAAGTTTCGTGCTAAAGTTCAAGCGGTGGGACACGAGTGCGATTTAGCATTGCTTCTTGTCGAAGATGACAGCTTCTGGGATGGTACGCACGCACACACAAACATACGCACGGACAATATATATATACATATAGCTAAATGTGTTCAGAGCAGGTATTCAAGCCTTGGAGCTTGGTGATGTCCCCTTTCTACAGGATTCAGTTGCTGCAGTAGGATATCCACAAGGTAAAAGACAACTATACACATACACACACGTGTGTGTGTGAGTGTATGCGTGTGTTCGCGTGCGTGCTTTTATGACGTCCTCTTACGTGAAACGACAGAAATAGTATGTGTATATTGATACTCATACATTTGTATTTGCATCCATCAGTAGCATACTTTATACCCCTTTACTTTTGATGGATGATAATGTGTATACTAGAGTCTTATACTAACTAATGAGCTACAGGAGGTGATAACATATGTGTGACAAGGGGGTGGTATCGAGGGTGGAACCTGTACAGTATATTCACGGGGGTTCACACTTAATAGCAATACAAATTGATGCTGCAATAAATCCTGGTAACAGCGGTGGCCCAGCAATGTACAATAACACCGTCGTTGGTGTTGTTTTTCAAAACCTTTCCAATGCAGAAAACGTTGGGTAATCTCTCTCCCTCTCTCCTCTCTCTCTCTCTACATAATAATAATACGATTATAAATACACTTTCTTATATATGATTATACATATAAAACAAAGCGCACACACACACATACCTATATCTTGTAGGCACCTACATAGATACATATATACAGACATATTTATGCTAAAGAATTACATTATGCAGGTACATAATACCCATTCCAGTGATTAAGCATTTTCTATCGGACGTAGAGGAAAGAGGAAAGTACATTGGCTTCTGTGCTTTGGGGCTAGTTTGCCAGGCAACAGAAAACAAGCAACTAAGGGACCACTTACGGATGCCTGCTCCTTTAACTGGGGTGTTAGTTAGCAAGGTGCATCCTTTAACTGAGGTTAGCAAGTACATACAAAAAGACGATGTTCTAATTGCGTTTGATGGTATTCCTATTGCAAACGATGGTTCAGGTACATATCAATGTGTCTCTGTGTGTGTGTGTGTGTAGACACACACACACACATATATAATATCGCGTTTCATATACATGTATTTTCATTCGTATCACTATTATATTAATATCACTATACTCCAATTGATAATGCATTGAAGCCTTGTGTGACATTTGTATCGATGGACTTAGCTGCTTATACTTTTATGAACATCTATAGATATATATATAACGCATGTGTTGTGTGTAGTACAATGTGGCATATATGTGTGATATTCGTTGTGTGTAGAATTTTATGGCATATGCATTATATTTTACTTGTCATAACATTTATTATATCACTAGTGTATGTATATTTATATAATTCATTATGTATAATGTGTGCTTTATATATTATATAAAGCATAGACAAGACACTACTACATAGACATGCGTACGTATGCTATACTACAGCATGTAGAATTTGCTGTACATGTACATAGTATGCATGTAATACTAACATAGACATACAGTTATTTTTCGCAACAGAGAAAGGATATCCTTTGTGCATTACGTGACCATGAAAAGAGAAGGAGAAACCGCAGTTTTACGCGTTCTGAGAGATGGCAACGAGATGGAGTTTTCCATAAAACTAGCTCCGGTAATACTTATATAGTAGATATTTAAAATGGATACAAACAGAGACACACACACACACACCCTCTATCACGCTATATACATATAGTGATATCTTTTGGTGTTAGGTACAACCCCTGGTTCCTAATCACCAATTTGAGCGGCTACCGAGCTATTATATATTTGCTGGACTAGTTTTTGTACCACTAACACTACCATATCTACACGAATTCGGTGAAGATTGGTATAATACATCACCCAGGCGGCTTTGTGATCGTACGTTTACCAAAATGCCCAAAGTACCCGGAGAGCAATTTGTGATCATGTCACAGGTCTCTCTCTCTCTCTCTCTCTCACACACACACACACACACGCACACACGCACACGCACACATTCTTGTTCACAGGTGCTTACTGATGATATAAACGCTGGATATGAACGGCTTGCGGAGCTTCAGGTAGTTTCTTTTAAAAGGAAACAGATTCACAACATTATTAAGTATTACAGATACACTCACCCAGCACATTTTTTCATACGGAAATTCTTACTGAGCCTCTCCTCTCTCTCTCTCCCTACACACACACACACACACACACACACACACACATATATATAGATATATATAGACACACACACACACATATATATAGATATATATAGACACACACACACACATATATAGATATATATAGACACACACACACACACACGAACACACGCTTATATATGTAAAATTTTGTTTCATCTTATAAATATGGATTATATTAGGTTATATGATTAAAAAGATAACCAAAATGATGATAGATGTATTTAGAACAAATACATTCTAAAGCCTTATGTTCTTTCAGTAAAATAAATCTGGTTCGTGTTTGTATTCCAATTTACTGTTACATTTATTTGTGTATCATAAACTGACAAAGTAAACTTACTTTAGGTGAAGAAGGTGAACGGGGTTAAGATAGTCAATGTACGACATTTAAAAGAGCTGGTCGAAAGCTGCACAGAGAAGTATTTACGGTTTGATTTGGACGATGGGAGAGTGATAGTTCTCGAGTTTGAGGCTGCCAAGGAGGCATCACAAAGGATTCTAAATACTCACCGTATAGCATCAGCAGTGTCTACAGACCTTCTAAAGGCGGAAGAGTCCGAAAAGAGTGAATATGCTGAGAAGCAAGTGGGCGTTGCATGATCCAGGTGTGTTGCGTGCGTCCGTGTGTGTGTTAAAGTATCTACTTATATGTAGGGAAGAATATATAGATAGATACATGTAACTGTATATCGAATGCAACTAATGAGATCATGCAGGTGTATGTACATTTGTTTATGTGTTCAATTACTCTATAAATATATATATATATATATATATATATATATATATGAGAGAGAGAGAGAGATCACTGTCACTTAGTATTTCGTTATTGTGACATCTTTCTTACGAATGGAGAATTAAATTTTAGTCAAAACTTCTGTGTGTTTCATATAATACATACACAGTATCTACATATATAGGGTGTGTGAAGTATCTATAGATAGAGCGTATAGCATCTACATATATATATATATAGATGGAGCAAGTTTGTGTGTGATATGAAATTATGTGTATTAGTTTCTATATACAAACATACATCCATATGTGGTTATTTTGTTAGCGTTCGTCATGTTTTAGGTGTTATGTGTATTGCATATGTCTGTCTCTGTAAATAAATTAAAGATATATAGATTTATATATATTATATACAATTTTTATATATATAAGTTCTTACTGTATATTCTTATTTTTTCAATCCTCAGAGCATGAGAAGATCGAAGAATTGTGATGACATTAATCAGGAGAACGGTAGTGCGTTTTGAGAGAGAAAAAAAAGGAAAGGTATAGGTTTACTATCCATTATGAATCAATTTAATTATATAAAAAAATTCATTAATTACATTGGGATGAAAAACTATTTAATATATGTATGTGTGTATATACATTAGTTTTAATAGTTATGAAAAATTAAACAGTTATAGTGGGTGAATAAAATTGTAATTATTACACAAACAAACAATATTATTTATGTATTATCTGATTACTATAAGTAACCAACATGGCTGAGACTTTAATGATGCTCTAATTAAATTAGTTTAGCTGGCTAATAATTTTAATGATATTTTTAATTAAAATAATATCTGTGTTATAATTAAAAACGTATTTTTTTAATTATCTATTAAATCTTCAAAATGCATATAAACGAGGTGTGTTACATCTAGCAGGCCCCAAAACTAATATAAATTATGCTATTATGTTGCAAGATTGTATATTAAATATATATCCTAATTGATATTAGACATTCAAATCAATGTTTTATTCTAACTAAGATATTTAACTTGAGTTTGTTACATATTGGTGTTTATATTTGTGAGTCATTATGTTATGTATAACACCTAAGTTTTGCTTAAGCACTTAAGTAACTAAAATTCTTAATATATATTTATATAAAAAGTATAAAATCACAAAATGATCAAATACAATTATCACTTGTATCGATATAATCCTCACCATGGATACATTGTAATCCCAATTAAATTCAATATATACATAAAAAAAAAAAAGTTATATCATATAAATGAAAATAATTATAAATATTACTGATTTATTTAGTTAAAAATATACTTTCATATTTGATTATTTTGATATGTATAATATAAGCATAATTGTGTAAGCTGTACCATTTTCAACCAATTCTTTTGAAAAAATAAACCAATATTTGACACTTTTACAAGTTAAGATTATTGAAGTTAAGTGTACTTAACACATGAGTTGTAATCTTTTATAAATTAAATAATTTAATAGTTACACTATAGTTTATTATAGGAAAATTATATTTATATCCTGAATTTTATCATATTTATATATACCCCTAAAAGTTTTATATTTACATATATACCCTTTTAATAAAAGTTTTAAATTTACATATATACCCTTAAAAACTTCAATCGTAATATTTTAACTTTTAAATAATAATATTAACTAAAAATATATTTTCAAAAGATGTGGTTAATTTATACACATTAGTAAATGATGGTAAAAATAATTAACAGAGTTGTACAGCTTAATTACTAAAAAGGGAATAATTACTCTCCCTCTCCAACTATACATGTGGTCACAACAAGCATTAAAATACCAATTCACTTATTCACTTTGTATTTATGTGCTGCTTTTCAACTATACTATGCATGCATATCAAACATTTTTTTCTTTCTTTTTTTAGATTCTAAATAAGAATACTTTGTGAGACTTACATGTTAATTCATCGTGTACAAGTCACGCGCTAGTTCAACATCTATGCGTGCTAATTAATTCAGCATGTACGTGTGAGTGTGTGTGTTACATGAATATCTTCACGCATTTGACAGTATGTAAGTATGGAATTATAAACCTAAGGTTATTAATATTTAATTCAATTTCAACCTTGATTTGATCTTCATTGTCGAACTCCAGTTATTGCCTCTACTTGTCTTTCTTTTTCTTTGTTTGGAGATATATATATGTATAATAACTAAGGAAAAATCAATGTTAATCATTACAGTGTGTATATATATATAGTAAGGGAAAACTAGTGTTAGCATTGTAGAGAGAGAAAGAGCCAGGGGAAGAAAAGTCACATGGGTTCCACTAAATATTCTATAAGTATGCTTGTTTTGTACTTATGAAAGAGTT
Source organism: Selaginella tamariscina (assembly GCA_003024785.1). Taxonomy (NCBI): domain Eukaryota; kingdom Viridiplantae; phylum Streptophyta; class Lycopodiopsida; order Selaginellales; family Selaginellaceae; genus Selaginella; species Selaginella tamariscina. Next base: position 141,996 of record PUQB01000440.1, read on the forward strand.
TTCATTCTATGTCGTAAATATCTCTTCTTTTTCTTATGTACATTATAATTAAAATGGGTATATCTATAATTTTAAATATTTAATTAGTATTTTTTAATATTAAAAAATATTCTTTAGAATAATTTGTGTTTAAAGAAAGATTTAAATATATATTTATTAAATAATTAATTAAAAATTAGAACTTAAGTATTAATTAATATTTTTTTATATTTTCATTTTCATATATCATGCCATTTTAGTTACAAGAAACATTCTTTGTTTAATCCGTTTTTTCCTTGTTAATTCCACATTCTCCTTTTGTAGAAAATATGGTTTTCAAAATTGGCAGTGTAGGATCCATGCATCAATCCGTTAGGTAAGCTCTCTTCCATACAACTTACATACAACTTACATATCGAATAAGTTTGTTTCACATTAATCACATGAATCAAGAAGTGCATACGAATGCTTGGGAAGCGTGAGGATTGGCAAAAACCGGGCTTCGTACAACGGGCTTTTCGCATATTCCCGAATATCCAGGAATATTCTGTCAAATAAAAGGGAATATTCTAGAATATTCTGCCAAGTAGATTATCTTTAACTTTCATTATAAAATGCCGACCAACAAGTGAAAAACGCTAATTATTTGCCGACTAGACTTTACTATACCGACTAAACTTAAAAAGTCGTAGGTTCGACATTGCGCTTGCAACCAACCAATAACCGATGCACTTCTGCTGGAGTAAGGGTCCGCCTCTGTAAGAAGTAAGTAATCGTTGGGTCTAATCCAAGAACATGAGTGTACACAAAATACATGTGTTGGCAGGGGCTCCAGTTCTTGGCTTTCTGAAAAGTTGCACAAGTGCATGACGGAACAGCAGAAATTGTTACCTTAGCAGATTGCATGCCTGCAGAGACAATGAAGGCCTCAGTCTTCCCTCTTTGAACCACCTCCACGTTGTTGATCCGACCTTGAAGAATCTTTGCCTGGTTGTAATGTTTCTCATGTTCCTTGGACATTCTTGTTGGTGTTCGCACACTCGTCCATGGTATGTTGGTACTCTATGTGCTCCCTCTCCTCTTGGTGGTGATGGTGTTCGATCCATTCGGCTACTACTGTCGTCTACCATTTTCTTTCAAACCCTCCAACTTGAATCCTGCTTTCAGAAGAGCTTCAACCTCATTTGCATTCAAGTTTGTTCCTTTTTGAACTGGCCAAACCTCTGGAACTTCTGGAATACTCTCAGGAGGAATCCCTGCATATGGTCGTCTGAAGCAACAAGAATCGCGTGGGCAGAACCATAGCATCTGATGAGTGAACTCAATGTTCCCAAATGCATTTGTATATTGCCGTCTACCGTGAAATCCTGGTGCCGGTACACGATGTGGATATCCTATGGGTCTGCCACACTTGCTGTTACCGTCCTGAGTGAGACCTAGACATTTCACCTGACTTGCCTCCCCAATGCGTCTGATGGCCCACTGAGTCATCAACGTCTCTCTTTCAGTGACATTGACATCTTGAAACTTGAGTTTTTTCCTGCGTGCATTTGGGATGACTTGTTCTGCATATTGTGTGTCATGTCTATGTGTACGAAGTGCATCAATCCCATGGTCCCCAGTTGACGGTTGACGAACGGTTCGAACACGAACATTTGTTGTAGAGGCAAACTCTGGACTTGCAAGATGCTCTTCATCACTAACAAGATTTGCAAAAGTTGTTGGAGACACTGATTTTCCCGCTGAAAGTTTCTGCTGTGCACGTTTCAGAAGAGTTTCCATGGAAGGACCTGTGCCTGAATATCTCCCTTCAAATGATGCCTTGACCTTTGCACTTTGGAAAACAGCATCTGTTAAATCTAACATTGTTGCCTCCAACAAAGGAACACGCTTCGTCAGCCTTGCTCTTCGTGCTCTTGCATGAACAACTTCGGAGTTGTTAGTGGTAGGCACATTCGCAACACCATCTTCTGTCAAGTCAATTATCTCTGTCATGGAAATATGATCTTCATGTCTTGCCCACCATGACAGCCATGTTTGCAAAGCGCTAACGTTACTGGACCTGCCTTCCCAAAATGACTCCAACATTACTCGTCGTTCCAACTTATCTTGGTTGGTTAGTGCTGCAGGCCATGAGCGTGCAAGGTTCATGTGCTCCTCCCTGTGTTCCTCAAGTATCCACTTCTTTGTAACTTGACGCACTGACTGCATGTAATGGAACAAACAACTCCTTTCTCTTCCTCTCATCTTTGACCCATTGTTGAAAACTTGACGCAATGCTAACCAAATTGCACCTGACTCATCTGACATGAACCCCGCAAAGTTCACATTATGAAGTCCTTGCTTGCTGCACACTTGAAGCATAGTGTTCAAAAATTTGATCACCGCCACACTATCCTCCCTGATCATGTCACCATAAGCAAGTGTCACCATCGACCTTAAACTACACAAACATAAGTGCATTATATTAGTAAGTATTTTAAAACATAGATATGTTAATACTTACAATGGATCATAGAGATGTATTCCCAGTGTACACCAATCATCAATACGATATGTGTGGTCTAGCACCACCCACTGCTGTTCGAGATCACCTCCAGATTGACACCTTCTAATGTAGTCTATTCCGGATCCTGGGCCGGCAACTGTCATTTTGAAGATTAAAGGCTGCTCTTCAGCTCCGTTGAGGTCCATTCCGGGTATGTGGATAACATGTATGAATGGGATTGATAGCTTCTTCTTTAACTGCAGAAGTCCTTCGTAACCTTCTTTGAAACGAGTGTCTGTTGTTCTAGCCTGAGATATCCATTCTCTTGTTCTACATTGGAAAGGTTAAGCATCTCCAAAAGGAAATAATAATTTTTTTGCTTACCGGCGGTGATTTGTGAGTGGTAGTAGATCTGACAGAACCTTGTCGTATGATACATCTCCAGAATCTGTTACCAGTTTTTCCAAAATTATATTGCGTGCTGCTTGAAACTCTATGACACGTTGATTAGTTCTTGGGGTTGCAGCGACTGCTTTGTTGATTGTCTCCTTAGCTCTGTCTTTAGAGACCATGGATTCGGGTGGTCTACGTGGGTGTTGATGTTCTCCAAGATGGATGAAAAGCCTCGTGCATGTGATATCATCTGGAATTATGTAATATGCAACAACGGAGCATGTCTGCACTAGAAGGGGCTCATTGTTGCAATGCACACACTTCATTCCAAGCACTCTACCATCTGAAGATAACTGGACTTTATCAATGGTGCCCTTAAATTGGCAGTCATTTGCTTTCTTACTGAAGCTGATGAACGGACATGTTTCCTTTACGCATTTCATGTGGCCAATACATGAACTGCGACTAACACGAGCTGGAACATTCCAATGTGTTGTGCAGCGTTGAGTCCAGTAATCACACCCATCCTTCCTATTCATCCCTTTGTACTTGTCCTTCATTGTTTCGTGTGCTGGCAACTCGTAAATCACATTTCCGTTGCAATCTTCTGGGACCTCAGCAACTTGCTGAATCGATGACGAGACCACCAGTTGCTTCCCAATCCTACATCTCTGACTATTGCGAAGTATTGTTACCATAGAATTGTCCCGATCTGTTGTCTCCAACCGGAATAGCGGTCCTTTGGAAGGAAGAAGTGTGTAATACACAAAACTGCTAGCTCTTGCCCCTTCTGGTTCTACCTCAACATTCGCAGCATCTCCACCAACAACAGACATCAAATGCAGCACTTTAAAAGATTGCCAAGGTGGGAATGTCAAATGCAGACCTGAGATCTGTTTCAAAGACAAATGCAATACCATCTTCATCTGCAGGGAAGTCCTTGTCAACACCATTGTAGCTGATTCTTGCCATGTAGCAAAAATGGAACAAACAAAAGTTAAAATTCAAAGACAATGAACATATTACACACGATGGTTAATGTGTTTGTCAGTCGTGAGGCAATCATTTCATTGACAAATATTAAAAATAATATTAATTGCGTGCGTCTGGGTAGAAGAGTGAAATTAATTTACTGCGTCTGGGTAGGTTTTTTGTAAATTAAAAAGTTTTACTATGTACAAGTGGCGATCATGCATGCAATATGTTTACAGAAATTAGGTTGGTTTTTAATTGATTTAGGGCGGCTAGGGTTTTGCAATTAGCTAGGGCGGCTAGGTTTTCGTGGAGCAGCGGCGCATTTGGGGGCATAGCGTGGAGCAAGTGTGGCTCCAGGGATTAATCACAATAGGCTTCCATTGAGGGGGTGAGTATTTTCTGATTTCTTCATGATCTGCTCATGATCTTTTCATGATCTGTTCATCTTTTTACATCTCTTCACAGTTGCAAGAAATCCGAGTCGGCCTGCCGACTCGGACTGACTTCGTTGTCCGTCCCAGTCGGCAGGCCGACTGGGGTGGACTGTTCCAGATCCAGTCAACATTTTGACCGGGGTTGACTGTTCCAGCCCCAGTCAGCATTTTGACTAGGGTTGACTGTTCTAGTCCCACCTAGCATTTTGACTGGGCCTTGTTTCTTCCCAGTCCCAGTCGGCATGCCGACTGGGCCTCCCTTTGTTGCCGGCCCAGTCGGCATGCCGACTGGGACTCCCTTTGATGCCAGCCCAGTCGGCATGCCGACTGGGACTCCCTTTGTTGCCAGCCCAGTCGGCATGCCGACTGGGACTCCCTTTGATGCCAGCCCAGTCGGCATGCCGACTGGGACTCCCTTTGTTGCCAGTCCCAGTCGGCATGCCGACTGGGCCTCCCTTTGATGCCAGCCCAGTCGGCATGCCGACTGGGACTCCCTTTGATGCCAGGCCCAGTCGGCATGCCGACTGGGACTTACAGCAACTGCTTCTCAGTCGGCACGCCGACTGTGAGGGCTAGTATGTTTTTTTAATTTTTATTAAACATCTTTGAACATTTATTACAGTTTTTTGTTAAACCTTATTGCTTTTGTAGATGCGCTCTTCACAACGTTTACAAGAAAAGAAGATGAAGGAGCCTACTGAGAGAGAAGCAGAAGCTAGAGCTGCAATTCAGAGAGGGCGTCGGGGTCGTGGGAGAGGAAGTAGGAAGCTGGCTGTGGTTCAGGAACAAGGACCTTCAAGTGATGCTCCAGTTGAACAGGCAAGCCAGCAGGACTGGTCAGGAGAGCAAGAGGATGTAGTTCAACCCCAACAAGAACAATCAGACTTTGTTGAAGAAGTTGAGGATGATGTCTTACCACAGGAGACACAGGAGCAGACAGAAGGCACACAAGCCTCATGCGCAGTGACTTTGTCGAGTGACGAAGAGGATGAACCCAAGAGCAAGAAGAGACGACGCAAAGCTGCTGGAGATTCAGAGGCTGCTAAGAAGAAGAAGAAGGGGAAAGCAGAAGTGCCAGATAATGAGGAAGTTTACAACATTGCAGCCAGCATGCATTCGGAGAGTGCAGTGCGTCTTCTCGCGAAGATCACAATCCGAGAATATGGAGAGGCACCGGATGTCCCTATTTGCCGAATTCTGGGAAATGAGCAGGTGCGGAGAGTCAATCCAGCGGATCTGGAATCTTTGACTAGGAGTTTCAAGAAGGCAGTTGGTTATTTGCGCAACACCACTCAGTTCATCCTTCAAGTTGGGGACCCCATGACAGATGCAGATCTGGCAGCATTGAGAAGCGATGAAGCGATGTATGCTCAGCATTTGGCTTTTGAGGAGGAGCTTCAGTCCGACATGTTCCGGCAATGGGCACCAATGCTTTCGATGAAGAAGTTCATCTGTTGGGATGGTAATCACAGGCTAAAGGTGCTTCAGAAGCTGTACACAGAAGACACGGAAGATAAGATTCAGTGGGCAGTGAGAGTGCGTTCAGGCTTCATCCGTGCTGGGGTCATGGATAATCTTCAGCTTGTGACAATGTTTCAGCAAATTAATAGGTAAACAGAGTGACCTCTAGATCATAGGATTAACTAACTTCGAGCTTTTCAAATATGCAGTTCCTCCGCAACGGCAGTGCAAACCACACTGCCACATCTTCTGCTATCTGTGAAGACATGTTGCACCAGTGAGGAGGGCACAGCGAAGATCTTGGCCAGGCTCAGTGACAAGGAACGAGATGACATAAGAAAGTGGAAGGAAAGCGCGACTGGACAACAAGCTTGGCATCCACTTCCGAATTTGATCTGTGCAAAGATCTTTTTTGAGGTACCATGTCTCACACTTATATCACTTAGTTGATTACGTCTGTGAATTACAGAGTGAGATTGAGGATGATCTTGAGAAGGCTGCAAGGGCATCCAAAGGCAACAAATACCAGGAGCAACAACAGGTCTACATTAAGCATGACAAGCGCATGATGAAGATCTTAGCCATCATCGATCCTGCATTGGGTGAAGAGTGGTTCGACAAGGTGACCCAAATCACATGGAAACAATGCAGATGGATGGGGTTGGAAAAGCTGTACGCGCTTTCAAGGGCGAGAATTCCAAACGAGACGAGAATCATGTACTTCAATAAACTGGTACGTCTCGATCTGAAGAGAGAGCAAGAGACACTTGGATTGCCGGGTGTTCAGGATAAGGAGTGGATAAGGTGGTTTACTATCGATTTGTATTGGCGGGCAATCAGAGAGGAGGCAGTACAGATTCTCACGGGACTCATCGAGGATGGCGAGTGGAGCAGGCCGGTTACAGATTTCACGACTTGGTGCGATGAAGTGCGGGTAAAATGCAAGAACGTGATGTTCCAGCCATTCCATGAGTGTGTGAAGTTCACTTACTCCATAGAGCCGAAAGAGTTCCTCGAACACGAAGAGACAGCAAGAAGGATGATTTGGAGGTAAGGATGATCTTCTTGACATTGTTACATTCTGACACTACTATATGTTCATTACAGGTATGTCGCAGCGAGAAAGGTGCCTCACACACAGACTATGGTATTCTGGTCAGATTACATGGAAGCACCACACATGTGGTCGAAGACAAGATCTGGCCTGACAGAGTTCGAGCGTGTACACGTACCGTTCTGGCTTGATTATCCACCTGGGCAACCACCAACATGGGAGAAGGATCTCTACAATGAACACTCAAAAGATCTCCCATGCATCTCATGGGATCCGGCAGAGGTCGACTTCATTAAGAAGACAAAGGCCAAGGCAAAGCGGCGTCAGCCTGTGCAGCAGTCAAAGAAGACCTCAGATACAGTAGCTGGCACCTCCACTACTCGCGATCCAGCTGCCTTCTTCAATTTATCTGAAGTGCTACCATCGCAGGGAACCATGGACATCAAGGATGACTTGGTCACATTCGTCCCTTCACTTGCTACAACTCGAGGTGATAATTTCTTGGCGATTGATGACATCGAGGAGATGCAACAGGCCGTGCTCACGGATGAGAAGGAAGAGGAGGTTCCTGACGCTAGACTGGTTCCTTATAGAAAAGTTCAGACACAGGTGGCCAGGTACCATACAGCTGACAGCCAGACTCGCTACCAGCATATTGCGGGAGAATATGGTTTCAACTTGGTGATCTTCGACCTTCCAAATGGGACCTTGCCAGGAAATACAACGAGTGATACGCCATACCTCTACCTTGATCCAGTGAAGTTCGATGAAGCACTCCAGTTTGCAGGTATGCATATGGCTGCAAATGGTTGGTTGGTTGTGTTTGCTGCAGCAAACACCTGGGATCAAGTTGTCCGAGCTGCAAGTGTGGTGGACTTTTTTCTTTATTCATGAAGTTCATTAATGATTTTTGATTTGTTAACAGGAGAGCACCTGCTCCTTCTGTCTTCCAAGATGCATCTAGAGGATTGCGCGATAATCCACTGCGTTTGTCATCAACAATTCTTGTTGATAATCCTGAGCGGTTCCAAGAAGCATGGTAGGCATTTCATTTTAACAAATTAAGTATTTACCATTATCTTCACATGCAGGATGGACTACCAACCGAAGAGCACTCGATGATGCAGCTCGTGATAGAACGACTCACCCGGAGGTGATCTTATCTGGGATATAGGCAGTGGGTACGGGGTCCTCAATGCTTGCAGCTATCGAGCTGGGGAGAAACATTGTTGGGACTGAGAAGAACCCTGAGCTCGGGAGAATTGCTATGAACAGGATTAAAGAGAACATCCAGCCAGAGGAAATCCCAACCCAACCAATAGCGACGTCAAGTAGGACTGGTGGTTCACGAATTGCAGCATTGCTCAATCGTAAGAAGAAGTGACAAGTGTTGAATTGTACTCTTTGGTGTTGAAATAAAACATTAATAATACAGTATAAACATGGCTATGATTAAATATTTTTTGTTGTTAATTGCCGACTGAGCCAAAATCCTAAATTTCTAAGAATATTTAGGAATATCTAAGAATATTCTGGTAGATTCTTTAGAATATTCCGGGTCCAAGCCGGAAGCCCGGAAGCCCGGAAGCCCTCTTTTTGTCGGGACTCGGGAAGCGTGTGCAAACCGTGAAAAATAGAGAGAATCCTTCATCATATTAATCATTTATATTGGAATACTACATATAATCTTGAAGCACTGACATGGAATTAATTATATATTAATTATGGTGTCTTTAATCTCACAGGCATTGTAAGAGTAGTAATCAATGTTTCTTTAACTCTCATCAAGTATATTTTCTTAGTAAACATAATAATGGAAAATATTCTCATGATTTTTATGTTTATACTTCGCAGTGCGCAGGAGGAATTGTGAGCTAGATCTGTCTAGCCCTCACACATGGTTTCTCCTTGGCAAGGGCAATGAAGTGCAAGATTGTCTACCACTGTGGACCGACAAACAATTGTAAGACTCACACGGCTTTCTCAAGGCGCAAAGTGGCATGTACTGTTGTCCACTGCGCCTCTTAGCAATGGAGATTCACGAAACCGTTAACACTTTAGGGAGGAAAAATAGAAGTTCCAGCATGCCAACCACATCGCTTCAACTGTGGAGATGTGTGCACTAGACAAACACTGGTCTATAGCAATCATTGATGAGGTTTAGCTGATTACAGACGAGTCCAGAGGATGGGCTTGGACAAGAGCTTTTTCTAGGGTTGCAGGCGGATGAGATTCATTTGTGTGGAGATCTTAGCACTTTAAATCTCTATAAGAGATTATGCAACGACACAAATGATGTATTCTTATTAAGGTATTACAAGAGGTTTGCTTGTCTGCTGCACATCTAAGAGGAACCTCTATACAAGGTAAAACATTTGGTGGATGGGACTATTATTTGGAAGATTATATAAGCAACGATCTAATACTTGGTGGTTGGGAAAATATACGAGCTGGAAATTGCATTATTACATTCTCTAGATGAAAGGTTGGAGTTGAAAGTAACACCTCACACAAGTGTTGTGCGATCTATGGAGCTCTCCCACCCCAGATTAGGACTAACCAGGCCAGGTTGTTCAATGATCCCAACAAGTGGTTATGGTGTATTAGTGGCTATAGATGCAATAGGAATGGTTTAAACCTGAATATAAGGAGAGTAATTTTCACAAACCCTTGTTAAGGGTGGTAAATATAAGGCTATGCTTATGCCTTCTCAAGTCAAACAAATTGCTGGGAGAGGGGTAGATATGGGAGTGTTTATGAGGAGGGTCGTGTGACAACCATGCATGGATCATATATTCCACAGTTGGTAAAGTGCATGCAACAACCTTTCACCAAGGCAATATGAGCGGGTCTCTTTCCTAGCTACGAACAACTTGAGCATTTTGTTAAGCAGTTTCCGAATAGTAAACATGGCATGGTTAGTACTTCTAGATTTCACAATGATAAGTACTTCATTTGCAAGAACCGTGATATGGAGAGGTGGCTCGCCTTGTGGCCTAGCAAAAGGCATCACTCTACAGGATCGGTTTTAAGTTTTGTTTTGCACCTGTCAACACAAGGGACACTAATTTCATGGATGCTCTTACAACATATATACTAGGTTACAGCCGAAAGAATGAAATCTTGTTGATCTCAAAGGTAAATAACTGGGTGGATGAAATAAACAAGCTAGAGAAGCAGTACCAGCTTGTGTCAATGTACATGTGGCTGAGCAAGCAGTTCTAAGAGCATCTCTTTCCTGACAAGGAGAATGCACTCCACATGACAGCGGACATAGCTCAACTTCTAGGGCACTACGTGATCCAGGCATCCAGTTGAACTTCTTCTTCTTCACTGGCTTTTACCTTGTCCTCTTCTAAGGAACCTTGTGAAGAATCCTGTGATCCCATTCCTAATAAGTTAAAAGAGAGATTCACCAATATGCAAAACGTGACAGTAAAAGAAGTAAAACATGATACACACACTTACATTGTAGAGTGTTGTAAATTGTTATTCCTTGTACCCAGTTATGAACTGTTGTAATTTGAAAATAAAATTCATGTTAATTGTTTAAAATATTTTAATGTTTGTCTTTAGAATATTTCGATGTTTATGAAGAATATACCAACTGGAGATTTACTAATTAAATGCTGATCAGTCATAATTATAATAATAATGTGAATGCAAATTATGCATCCAATTTCTAAGATGGAATCATAATTGTAAACAACTGAAACACTGATAGAGAAACATGATGATAAATGATTTTGTGAATTATGTTACAAAATGAATAATATATTAACATTTTTTTAAAGAAAGACAAAATGCAAGAGAGCAAGAGAGATTATATGTATTATTTAGAAAGGGAATTAGAGAAAGATATTTGTCAGAGTTTTAATTCGAAGAGCAACACATAGTACTAAGCTACAAGCCAAGTTACATAGTGTGTTCATCTTGTTACAAATATTCTAAGTATAAACTTGTTTAATAAATTACAAAGGGTTTATATATGTCCATGGTCATATTAAACAACTCAAAATTATTTATCTTATTTGATAGCAAAAGAAAAAAGGAAGTAATTGGTGTCATGGAGCCAATTAACTACTACATATAAATTATAACAAAATTAAAAATTAAAAACTTATAAACTAAAACTTATTCATTTATGCCAAACCGGAAGTTTCAAGTGAAAGAGTCTCCCTCTAATCAGGATTGATCTCCACATATCCTTCCTATTCTAAAATAAAATTCAAAACTTATATGCCATATTTTACTTGTGCTAGCATGTGTGTGTGAGAGAAAGAGAGAGAGTGAGACCACGTACCAATGATACCATCAATAGTTAAATGCATCGTGCTAGATCTGAATGTTTCAAAAGTACCAAGGGGTGGATTGTATATTTCGATGATGTTTATGACCTACTCTAGCTCTTTGAGATACCTAGCCTATTGTATGCTAATTGTTCCATCTCAGTATCTCGTGAATATGATTGTTGACAGTTTGGGTCAAAATCGCTTGACATTCATGGTCATTGTTGCGACTTGATGGTCTAATGTGTTTCGTGTCTCTCAGATGACTGTAGAGGAACATAAGTATGATATCTATGTATCTATTTATCTATCTAAATATATATCTATATGTCTGTGTGTGTGTGAGAGAGAGACAGAAAAAAAAGAAATATATGTTTGTTACATACATTCATGTTTGTGTATGATATATCTATTAGGTGTGTGTTTGTTTGTGTGTAGAGATGTAATAACTAAATGCCAAGTTGCAAACGAATACAAGCATATAAACATGTACATACAAAAGCTTACACACAAACCATGAACATACCTTGATGTAGTTGAAAGAACTACTTCCTCATTTGACTTAATGAGCTCATCTTCAAAGACAAGGTCTTGAGAAGTATTGTGTGAAAGTCATATACAATTGTTCTTAATATTAGATCCCTTATCCAAACTCCCATTCATAGTCTTGTCATTGTAAAAAACATACACAAGCTTCTCAACTTGATCTGTTGTGAGTTTGTTTTGAACAACAAAACAAATGAACGTAAAACTATTAAAGTTCCTTAGAGTCTCTACAATTGAATTAGAACTACTTATGTTGTAGCTATCAACAATGAACACCATAAGCACTCCAAAAAGACAAAGCATCTACATCGTCCTTGTTGATTACATCCTAGAGATAAGATTTTATGTCTAGATTAGCCCAACCTTTATTTTGCTCTTGTAGTTCTTGTTTCAATCATAACATGGTTGTAATCTTTGGGTAAAGGATAAAACCTCCTAGCAATAGTGTGAAAGCTAGCATCTAAATGTGGGTGGTTTTGTCCATCGAAAGGAAATTGTGCCCCTGTCATGCTCTAGAATGCAGGGTTCATTGTGTAATTGGTGTAATATAGTATAAGAATGAATACATTACATTGCATTTTGTGAATAAGAATAATATGACTTGTACTCAACATATACCGGAGAGTAGAACTTGTCTCTCTTTTGCTTTATTAAGTTAATAAGTTCATAATGTCTCTCTTTTGTGAAAAGATTCATTTTATCAGCATCAAATGTCATCCAATGTATAATCTTCCACCAATAGTGTTGACTGAAGATGGTTGCATTTAAATCAAAATATTTTATTGCATACCAAACGTTTCCATAACCTTTTTAGACGAAAATAGATGCATGTAAGCATATAACTAAACATATTAAAGGTTCGTATATGGACACTAGATAACAAATATGTATCCTATGATGTTCCTTCAATAGTTATAGATGTGCATTATGTCTATTACAATATTCTCTTACTTTAACAAGGTCTAAAATTTCGTCCCAAAAGAATGAATCATCTATAATACTCTTAGGTGACTGTCCTTTCTGTATTTTGTGTTGACCTGCAAAAAATTTTGTGGATTGGTATTTTAGAAAAAAAGTTCATAGTATGGACTATGGAGAGAACGTGAGACAAGAGAAGGGTCAGGGTATACAATATTGTTATACATGATTTGTGTTTAGTACTAGTTACATCAGAAGAACATGTCACTTTTCATGCAATAAACTCTCTATAGCTTAAAGTATCAATAACAATGTCCTTGCACTTTATCAATTTAAGTAACATGAATAATTATAGCCAAACTGAGTATTGTTAGGCTTCTTCAACTCCTTTCTCCCTTGTACAAGTCCATTTAAATTCTTCTTTCTAAATATTTCTAACACAATAAGTGACCATGTTATGAAGTTGACAACTAGTTTAGCTTATTCACATGGGGTCCTCACCCATCTAAGTTTATTCATTTAGGCCTTCAACACTAGATTGAATCCATGACATTGGAAACATAGGTTCTATATATTGTACTATTGATACTTTGCCACTACTAACCTCCTTGTTTTGTTGTGTTTCTAGTGTAATCCCAAGTATTTTTTCTAAACCAATCTTGTCAATGACATGTAAGATAGCATCTGTTAATTCTTCACTTATTCAATGTTAAATTGTTAGTATGGTCATGATATATATCATAAATTGCACACATACTAACAAATATAATAGTTAAAAGCATGCACACACATATAACATGTAATGGATTTCACATCATAATCAACTGTATATGTTTTTGAGACTATGATTGTATGGTTTAACATGTATGGTTCTTACTTATTAAAGTCACTTAAGATTATACATCACCCAATTGAATGATAAAGGGAAGTATGGGGTAAATTGCCACCCCTCAATTGCTTGGCCACCCATTCTTAATAATGAACATTATAATCAATGAATGTACCTTGTTTATTAGACATGTTATATTTAAGTTGTTAATAATACATTTGCAATTAATTTCATTAATAAAATATATGATTAATAAGGCTTTGATTTCTCACATTACTCATTTTCATAGTTGACAAGGTTCATGTGATTAAAAGAGAGCTTACCTAAAAGATGGACGCATGGAACCTACACTGTCAATTTCGAAAACCATATTTTCTACAAAAGGAAAATGTGGAATTAATAAGAAAGAAAAAGCAGATTAAACAAAGAATGCTCATTGTAACTAAAATGGACATGATATATGAAAATAGGAATATAAAAAAAATATTAATTAATACTTAAGTTTTAATTTTTAATTAATTATTTAACAAATATATATTTAAATCCTTCTTTAAACATGGAAATGTATGCGCGTGTGTCCGTATGTTGTGTATGGATTATATAGGAGACACTTACCGTATATTTTCACATGTTTTTGTTAATATGTAGAGTTTATATATATATAATATCACGTACCAAGTATGGGTTTTAAACCCATGATCACATGGTTAAAAGCCATGCGTACAAGGATTTAAACATTAATTGAAATTGTAGAATGTATAAATCAAAATATAATAGGTTTGTTTATTAAGATTTATATCTTAGTTTATACTGTATAAAAATTATGTGTGTGTGTTTTCCATGTCAATACAGTTATATTAACTAAACCAGTTTATTCAGTGATTATTCTAACATGCCTCGTTTTTGTGTATATCACGCATATAAAACAGTAGTATGCTTATGTTACTTACGTCGTATTATTATTCAAATCCCAACTAGCTCTTTTCCTTAATTTAACTTAATTAATGTGACATTTTTACATGCATTTTTGGGGGTACACACGATTTAGCATATATATATGTTTTTTATTCTATGGTTTTAGTACTTCTTAATCAAGGTTTTAAATACTAAATATGAAGAGGGCTGGCTAGCTTTTCTTTGAACCTATTATTATTATTTTGTGTTCACTGTAGAATTCAAAATACACACACAAGGTCTTGGATACCTCAATGTAGGAAGACTTTAATAACTTAAGCAGCATATAGAATCCTTAGCATCTCGTTAACCACACCACAGTGACCAGGCCTTCTTGCACAAGAGTCAAACCCGTGCGTGTGCGTGATAAGAAAATAATATTGGACAGTATATATATGTTATTTGAGGATACAATTTAATTACCTTTTTCCTTTGCAGATCTACATATGCTAACACATACGGTGAGTCGAAGTTAGCGCGCGCGCGTGTGCATATAGTTTAATCAAATTTATAGTCATATTCAACATATCCCAATGTTTCTATTCTGATAAATCAAGATAAATAAATGTAAAACACACACGTATATAGTCACGCATAGATCCATCATACGTTAATTTGTACGGTGTGTATTGATTTATAAGCCCTGACAAAAGAAATCCACATATACGTATGAACACATATATGTACTGTAAATACACACATAAATATATGCATGTACACATTATATGTATACACCTTCCTATATACCTATACTATGCAATATATAAGGGGAATTCTTTTGCTGTAATACAAATAGTTTAACCATGACTAGAATGTAGTTATATGACGTCCTCACTCTCACACACACTATACATAACCATGATTAAATGGAATCACTCAACTTCAACAGCTATGATTCATTTAAGACAGTATATACTTCCTGGTAAACAGTTATTGTGCGTGTGAGAGAGAGAGAGATGCGTGTGTGTGATGACACATACAGAGATTATATGAAGCTTATTACGAATGATTGTTGTATACGAGACTATATTTCTTTAAGTAATAAAATATGCGACAGTGGGATTCGAACCCATGCTCTTGCGAACCAGAACCTTTCCAGACTCAAGTTTAAATAAACGTTCTTTTAACAATTAAAGATGCAAAAAACTAGTAAAAAAAATTGAATCTACATTGTGCGTGTGTGAATAAATTATTACACTGCCTTCATTGCAGGACTCCGTGTGTATGCGCATTTGTATCCGTGCGTGTGTGAGATTTCAGATAATAAGAGTGAAGGACACACTTACTGTTACAAACGTGAGCATATAGGTATATAAATACTAAAATACACCGTTTAAATTTAAACATTAGGAATTAAACATAAATATTAGAAATGCTCAACTTATTAAAACATGCATATCTTTTACAATTAATCATGAACCTTTAAGTTCGTCATAAGTAATTCATTTAAATTAATTTGTATTTTTTTAATTAATTTAAATTTCGTTTGATTCAGCCCTAGAATTTAACATCTCTTACAAATGACACCAACGTAAAAGTAAATATTGTGCAGTTGAGGTCTTCTGATAATATTTTATCAAGAATACCGTGGTATATTCAACTCGTGTAAAGATTGTCTCCAATATTTGAAAGTCTTACTCTCTTTACATATTAACTTTGTACTCATATCTTTATATATATATATATATATATATAATATAATAGACACACACACACACATATACATACATACATACATACATATATATATATATATATATATATATATATACACACACACACATGTTAGATTTTATTTTGCAAAACAAGGAGATACAATGAAATATTTTTCATTTGCATCTGCAATTTTGTTTTTCCGCATCATCTTTCCCCTATGTGTCCAAATATCATTAAGTAAATAACTAATGCATACACATAAAGATATATACAGGACATAAATCTCATAAGAATGAGGTTTTGAGAAATTCGTACTTTTTCAATATGTTTCAATAATATTATCAATATTAATTAATTTTAATTAATAATATATGGTAGTGATTTAGCTATTAAGAAATGGTACATAATACGCTTATATATGTATACACATGATAGTATAATTTACAACAAGGTTAGAATAAATCTTAATATATATATTCATAATCATACTATTTATATTCATATTCATAATATACTATTTATAATCATTTTTCATAAATTAATGATAAATTATAATAAAATAGAATAAAGTTTAAATATTTGATATATATAATGCATCATCACTTTCCCGCTTCCCGAATATAAGTTTAATTCTGTTTAATAAGCAAGTTTCAATTGTAAGTTGAATATAATGATTATAATATTGTATTTGTATTAAAAATATATATAAACAGATAAATACATATACACATATATGTACACTTACATATGATGTATACTTATATGATTTTACTATCTTAAATAAAATTCATACTATGGAACTAATCCATCCATATGTATAAAATCCTCTTGTACATCGTGGCGTCCACCTAGGTGATCCTTTTTGTATTAAGGCAATTTTAAATCACCTATAAAATAACTAGCTTAACCAATTATAATTAAAGGAGGGAGCAAAAATGTCCAACCTGTAAGTCATTAATTATATATTATATACATTATTTATATAAATGTTTTACAGTGTATACGCACCTGTGTAAACATTGATAAATAATGATAAAATCTATCAGGAATATCCTTAAGGATCATATCCCAAGTAGAAGAATGCTTGATATGTGAAGTAAACTCTCAAATTTTAATACGTGTCCAGGCCAGCTCAAGTGCAGATTTGGTGTGTGTGCGGCTCCACTGTGACTAACAAAGAGTGAGAGGTACAAAGACAGCATTGAGATGTGTCAGGATTTCTGTGCCTGGGAAGGTGTATAATTACTACAGTTGTAGTATAATTAACGTGTATATAAACATATATAAAGGAATTTTCTAATTATTTGATGCTTATATATGTTCAAAAATGCGTTCATTTGGAACGATCCCTTTTGTATTAGTAAATTTAATTAATTAGTAAATATTAAAAACCAAGGAAAAAACATGTATTTAAGAAAATTTAATGAAATGCACTAAACCTGAAGGTCTTTTTTAATTTAATACATATAAAATCATTAAATAATTAACTTAATTAATTGTGATTAACGGTGGGGGTTGTATATTAAAACCTACCCTAGAAGTTAATAATTTTCCTTTTAACTTTAAAATTAGTAAGGCATATTCATTTTAAAAATCAAAAAATAAATAGATATGACCCATTTTACTCACTGTCTCTCCCACACAATTAATAAAATGTAAAAATATTCTAAGTATATGGAGTGGAAAATGTAACCCCACCTTGTTGATATCTGACGGTCCATATCAATGCCACATATGTTCCTTTGAAATTTACGTGGCCCGTAATCGTTAACTTGCATATGAACAGTGCGTATTTGTAATATTTAGGTACTCGTATAAATGGGAGATGCTATTTACAGGACAACAAGGACTATGGAAAGTGTGTGTAATGTTAATATATGTTCCTTTTCAGTGCAAAATATACTATTTATAAGTTTGTAAATGTTTAATTGAAAGTATGTATTCTATTGTGGTTAGGCAGAATATAACCAGAAAAGTCACAATAAATGACCACAAGAACGTTGTAGCACATAAATGTGCTAAGTGTTACCTTCAATGTCTTCCATGAAAAGAAGAGAAGAGCGTACTGCTTGATGTTGAAGAAGGCGCACGCTAGAATTGTTAGGCACCACTACGTACAAACTAGAGACCTTCACAAAACGACCCGACCTCCCCGAGCTGTCTATAGTCTCTACACGCTGTTTTCAAAAGGCTTTCAATCTTTGTGTGCCCTTAATTCTCTTAGATCTAGATATAGCTCTTTAGGAATATTCTAACTTATACCTTTCTAAGGAATATTATTTGATTCGTTATACGGGTCGTAACAATCCTCCCCCCATTAGCAAGTCCTTGTCCTCAAGGGCAGTATAACTTATTCAACTGGTCCTATATCATTAGCCTTGTACATCCACAAAGAATCTACCCGGGACTCATTCCTTATGAGTACTCTTTTAATTGGCTAATATGAAATACTGGGTGCACCCTCACTCCTTCTGGTAGCCGTAGTCGATATGCCACCTTATCGATACGCTCCAAAATCTCATAAAGACCTGAGTACTTGGAGACAACTTATCATTGTGTCCCTTCCGTAAGGCCACAATAATGTTTCGCCTTACATGTGTGGCAAATACCACTTAGAGATATACATAATATCCCACCTGGAACTCTTGAAGCTTCTGTGCTCATTAACAAACTTGATAGCTCAGCTCTGAGCTACTTGTAAGTTCTTCTTACACAAACTCTGAATGTTTTTAAGCTCAACACTCAGATCTTTAGCTTCTTCACCATGTTGCCTTGAGCTTTCTTACTTGCTAAACCCAGCTCAAAAGCTGTCTTGGAATGCCATCCAAACATAGCATAATATGGATTCATTCCAATGCCATTGTGTCCTTGGCAAATGGGTGACAAAGTCCATAAAGATACTGCCCATTGTTTGTCTGGAATGGCAATGCTGTCATGACCCGATACAGGATAACATGATACGACATACAGGATTCAGCCTACAGGATATGCGATACAGGATTTCGGCCCGCAGGATATTCCCACAGGATATGCCACAGGATATTCCCGCAGGATATTCTCACAGGATATTCCCGCAGGATATTCCCGCAGGATATTCCTACAGGATATTCCTATAGGATAAGGATGACCAATTTTGGCTAGTGACTAGATTAGGCTCATGACCAGATTAGCTTGGAGTTGTGAGCATAAAAGCTCCGACCTAATTGTTGTACAATCAGTTACAATCAACACCAGTCATTCTACGATTATTCTTGTTCCTTGTTCTTGTCTTGTTCTTGTCTTACTCTTTGCCTCCTGCTCTTCTTGTCCTGTCCTGATCCTGGATCCGTCTGTTCCTGTTCCTGTTCCTGTTCCTAGTTCCTGTCCTGCTCTCGGTCCTGTTCCTGAGTCAAGCCTTCCTGTTCTCGGAATCCTACTTGCTTCCTGGTTCCTGGATCGTGGCTTGACAGTTTGATAGTAACTGCTT
This sequence comes from Selaginella tamariscina, assembly GCA_003024785.1. Taxonomy (NCBI): domain Eukaryota; kingdom Viridiplantae; phylum Streptophyta; class Lycopodiopsida; order Selaginellales; family Selaginellaceae; genus Selaginella; species Selaginella tamariscina. The sequence goes on from PUQB01000440.1 coordinate 161,438, forward strand.
TCATAGCTCTTCGTTTCCCAGCTACTTTTTTTTTCCTTGATTCTTTTCCTTCGTTTTTCTCCTTTCTTTCTTTCATAGATCATGGCTGATTTTGAGCACTTTCAACGCGAGCACCAAATGTTGCTTCATGAGCTGGCCACTTTGCGCCAAGTGGTCACCGATCTACAAGGCTCCACCCATGCGGCACATGCAGCTGCTGATGCATCCTCCAAGGCTGCTGCGCAGGCTCTCTCTCAGGCATCGGTGGTTCCTTCTTCATCGAACTTTTCTCCGGAGCCGAAGATCAGCATGCCAGAGAAGTTCAGTGGCAACCGTGCCGATTTCCAAGGTTTCCTGAATCAGATCCGGCTCTTGATCCGCATGCAACCACGCCGCTACTCGACGGATGCACAAAAGGTTGGCCTTTTGGCATCCTTACTAAGTGGATCTCCACGAGCTTGGGTTGCTCCCTTGCTGGAGCGTGACGACCCATTGATGGAAGACTTTGAAGGTTTCGTGGCTGCCTTTGAAGCCTGCTTTGGAGATCCTGATAAGTACCGTTCTGCATGCACAAAGTTACGGAGGCTCACACAAGGATCCAGACCAGCTTCCGTTTATGCATCCGAATTCCAGCAATTGTGCACGAACATTCCATGGGACGAGACTGCATTGATCGAACATTTCCGTTTTGGGCTGAGGGACGACGTGAAGGACCTTCTCCTTACGTTACCGGATGCCCAAACGTTAGCGGAGATCATGCAACAGGCCGTTCGCTGCGACAACCGTTTGTTCGAGCGCCGTCAGGAAAAATTCCGTCAGCAGTTCCTGCCAGCCAACCTGTAGCCGTAGCACATGTTCCTGCGACACCTTCTGGAGCAGTTCCTATGGAGGTTAACAATTCCAAGCGTGGCCCACTTTCAACTGCTGAGAAGCAACGTCGACGGGTGAGAACCTATGCTTGTATTGTGGTGCAGCAGGACACAAGGTGGCGGAATGTCCTAATAAAGCCAGGAAGTTCAAGGCGTGAAGCCGAAGCTGAAGTTCAGTCGGAAAACTTCAATGTCCACTTCGTCTAGGAGCCGCGAAGTTGGACGTAGGTGCAGGCTCCATTGGTGCTGCTCATACCATTCCATCACTCAAGTTTCCTGTACACATTCGCCTCAATAATCGAGAGCTCAAGGAGTTTGCCCTGTTAGACACTGGTGCAAATGCATGTTTCATGGATGACACTTTTGCAGCTCAGCATGGCATTCCGGTGGTGAAGTTGAAGCGTGCAATTCCTGTAGAGGTGGCCGATGGTCGTTTGATTGCTTCTGGCGCAGTTACCCACGCTACCACACCTCTCTCTTGCAATCATGGTGCATTCAACTGTTCGATTTCCTTCAACTGATCAAGACTCGGTCGACTCCCATCATTTTTGGCATGCCATGGTTCGTTGTTGCAAATCCGCAGATCGACTGGAGGTCTAGGACGCTCACGTTTTCCTCTCCAGCAGCCAGGATCAACCTGTACCTTCCTGCGTGCAGGATACATCCTTGGTGTCTGAGGCAGTACAAGCTACAGGATTGACCGTGCCTGTTCCTGTACCAGTGTTGAAGACTCCTGCTCGACAGGATTCACCTCATGTCAGTTCCTCAGCACATCCGCAGGCTTCTCTCCACTCCTGTAAGTTTGCGGTGTCCTGTACAGGGTTCTTCCAATCCTGTATCAGTGTCGAAGGTTCCTCCTCAACAGGATCCACCTCCTGTTGGTCGTCAGCACATCACAGGCTCTCCTCACTCCTGTGCATCCACGGACTTCTGTACAGGATTCTTCCAATCCTGTACACTTGTCAACATCCACATCTGTTTCTTCCAATCCTGCTTCTTTTCATTACTCTGTTTCTATTCCACCCCCAAGATCCTTCCTCTTTTTCAATCACAGCTCCTCCTGCTCCTCTCCGAGTTCTTACCACTACCATGCATGAACTTACCACTGATCCTGCTCCTTTCCACCTTTTTGCCTTTCAAGTAACTCCTACGTCCTCTTCTACCTTTCCTGTGTCTGACTCTCCTGTTTTTCAATCTCCTTCGCCTACTTTCTCCTTCTCCTCCTTCTTCTCTACCATCCAAGTACCACGACTTTAAGGACGTTTTTGACAAGCACAAGGCTACAGTTCTTCCTGTTCACAGGTCCTACGACTGTCCTATTGATCTTGCAGAAGGAAAGACCCACCGTTCGGACCGATTTACGCATTGTCACCCACAGAGTTGGAGGTTCTTCGCCAGTACATCGAGGACAACTTGGCATCCGGCTTCATTCGTCACTCAAAGTCCCCTGCAGGAGCGCCAATCTTCTTTGTCAAGAAGAAGGATGGGAGCTTACGTTTGGTTGTGGACTACAGGGGTTTGAATCAAGCTACCATTCGGAATCGGTACCCGTTGCCATTGATCCCGGAACTTCTCGATCGGCTGCGAGGAGCAAAGGTGTTCACGAAGATCGACTTACGAGGGGCCTACAACCTTGTACGGATTCGTCCCGGCGATGAGTGGAAGACTGCCTTTCGTACAAGGTATGGACACTTCGAGTACACGGTGATGCCTTTCGGCCTTACCAATGCCCCAGCCGTGTTCCAACACATGGTGAACGACATCTTTCGTGACTTCTTGGACCAGTTTGTGGTGATCTACCTCGACGACATTTTGATTTTCTCCAAGGACCAGGCGGCACATGACAAGCATGTACGGTTGGTTCTACAGCGGCTTCGTGAGCATGGCTTGTGCGAAGTTGGAGAAGTGTTTTTTCGATAGGGATTCTGTGGAGTTCTTGGGCTACATCGTCTCTCCTGCTGGCGTTTCCATGGACATGCACAAGGTGAAGACCATCGTGGAGTGGGAGAGGCCCAAGTCTGTACGAGATGTACAATGTTTCCTTGGCTTTGCAAACTTCTACAGGCGATTCATACAGGACTTCTCCAAGCGTGTACTTCCACTCACGGAACTCACCAAGCGCACAGAGGTTTTCTCTTGGTCCGACAAGGCGGAACATGCATTCACAACACTCAAGGACACCTTCACGACAGCTCCGATTTTAGCACATCCTGATCCTTCTCGTCCTTTCTTCGTTGAAGCAGATGCCTCGGATTTTGCAGTAGGATCCGTCCTATCGCAAGTTGGAGAGGACAAGTTGCTTCATCCTGTAGCTTTTCACTCTCGTAAGTTCCTGTCGGCGGAGATCAATTACGAGATTCATGACAAGGAACTCAAGGCCATTGTGGATTCGTTTGAGGAGTGGCGGCATTTCCTGGAAGGTGCTGCACATCCTGTACAAGTTCTTACGGATCACAAGAACCTGGAGTACTTTCAACGGCTCGAGTTCTCAGTCGGCGACAGGCTAGGTGGGCGGAGTTCCTATCACGTTTTGACTTCGTCATCGTCTACAGGCCCGGTTTTCGGAATGGCAAGGCGGACGCATTGTCTAGGCGCTCTACCTTGCACCAAGCCCGGGCGATCCTGCATTTGACTGTCAAAGGCAAGTGTTGTTGGGTCCTGATCGATTCCGGCTTGCGGCACTGCAGGTTCATCAGGCTCCAGCAAATTCAACTCCTACAGACGTCCGTTCGCAGTTGGCTACAGACGACTTGGCAAAGAATGTGTTCTCACACATTCATCCTGACGTTGCAAGTTCCTCTTCCTCCAGTTCCCGTCCAGACTACAACCTGTTCACCATACAGGATGGACTCCTGTACCGGGAAGGTCTCCTGTACGTTCCTGTTGGTGTTTGCAGGACTCGTGTGGTACAGGATTGTCATGATACCGGCTACAGGACATTTTGGTGTGGCCAAGACAGTTGAGTTGGTGACTCGCAACTATTGGTGGCCTGGGTTGCGGGTTTTGTGGAAAGGTTTGTACGGAGTTGTGACACCTGCAACAGGTCGAAGATGCCTCGTCATGCACCTTCTGGTCTTCTTCGTCCTCTTCCTGTTCCTTCTACTCCTTGGAGATCCATTTCTATGGATTTCCTCACAGATCTTCCTCCTTCTCGTGGATTCGATGCAGTTCTTGTGGTGGTTGACCGTTTCACCAAGCAGGCTCATTTCCTACCCTGCAACAAGACAGCTACAGGTCAGACAACTGCCGAGTTGGTGATCCGTGAGGTGTTCCGACATCATGGTCTTCCTGAGAGCATTGTTTCCGATCGAGGTCCACAATTCATGTCCAAGTTTTGGCGAGAGCTTCTTCGGAGTCTACAGGTTAAAGCGGATCTTTCTTCAGGATATCACCCGCAAACTGATGGGCAGTCAGAACGCACAATTCAGACCTTGGAGCAATATCTTCGTTGCTTCATCAGTTACCAACAGGATAATTGGTTGGACCTTCTTCCTATGGCGGAGTTTGCCTACAACAACTCCATTCACGCATCTACAGGCCAGACACCTTTCTTTGCTCTTACAGGCCACCATCCACGTTTTGACTTTGCTCTCCTGCTTCTCCTTCTTCCGCTCCTGCAGTACAGGATCGTCTTCAGCATCTTCGGCAGGTACAGGATGATCTCCAGGTTCACTTCAGCAGGCACAGGAACGGTACAAGCATCATGCTGATGCTCACCGTCAACCGGCACCTGCATACAAGATTGGTGATCTCGTGTGGCTTCTTCGTCGACACATTCGCACCAACAGGCCTTCTTCTAAGTTGGATTTTCAACGATTGGGCCCTTACAGGATCGTGGCGGAGGTAAATCCTGTAGCTTTCCGACTCGAGTTACCACCTACGGTGAAACTTCATCCTGTGTTTCACACCTCCTTGTTGGAGCCGTATCATCCTTCTTCTCTTCCTGGTCGTGCTTCTTCTCCTCCCCCTCCTGTGGTCATTGCTGGTGAACCTGAGTACGAAGTTGCAGCCATCCTTGATTCTCGTCTTCATCGCGCAACTTCAATACTTGGTGGATTGGAAAGGTTATTTGCCTACCGATCGCACTTGGGAACCTGCATCCAACTTACTCCATGCTTCTTCCAAAGTTGCTGCTTTCCATCGGCGTTATCCTGCTAAACCAGGTCCCAAGACTCGTGGAACTCGTCCTTAGGGAGGAGGTGCTGTCACGACCCGATACAGGATACAGGATACGACATACAGGATTCAGCCTACAGGATATGCGATACAGGATTTCGGCCCGCAGGATATTCCCAGGATATGCCACAGGATATTCCCGCAGGATATTCCCGCAGGATATTCCTATAGGATAAGGATGACCAATTTTGGCTAGTGACTAGATTAGGCTCATGACCAGATTAGCTTGGAGTTGTGAGCATAAAAGCTCCGACCTAATTGTTGTACAATCAGTTACTATCAACACCAGTCATTCTACGATTATTCTTGTTCTTGTTCTTGTCTTGTTCTTGTCTTGCTCTTTGCCTCCTGCTCTTTCTTGTCTTGTCCTGTCCTGGATCCGTCTGTTCCTGTTCCTGTTCCTGTTCCTAGTTCCTGTCCTGCTCTCGGTCCTGCTCCTGAGTCAAGCCTTCCTATTCTCGGAATCCTACTCGCTTCCTGGTTTCTGGATCGTGGCTTGACAAATGGCACTAAATAGCCCACTTGGTTTTTCCCTGGGCACCTTTACTTGCTGACACTTGTCAAAGTCCTGCAGTACTCTATGATATTAGCTTTCATATTCCTCCAATAGAACCTTCTCTTGATCAACTCATACGTTTTCCTCCCCCCAAATGACTAGCCTCCGGGTGATCATGATGAAAATATAGTACCTGGTTATTCAAATGGTTCACACGAGGAGCCATTGAAGTACAAAACTCCATCCTAAAATGAGAATGGTGGCTCTAACTGTCCTCTGAGCTCCTGCACCTTAGCGTCTTGTGCTTGAGCATGTTGAACTACCTAGCTAAACTCACTGATCGTCCTTGTTAATGCATTACATAAGTGTGTTTGGAATTCTCTAACCACTATGGCTCTCCTAACGCATGACAAAGCATATATCACCACGTTAGCCTTTCCCACGCAATGCTCAATAGGAAATTTACTAAACGCCATGAGCTTAACATCTAGCGAGCTTGCTGAGAGTTTAACTCTTTTTGTTTGAACAGATACACCAAAGTCTTGTGATCTGTAAACACTTTGAAACTTGCACCATAAAGATAGTGCCTCCAAACTCATAATGCATTAACAATAGCCAGTAGTTCTTGCTCATACGTTGAGTATTGTTGCTCTACAGGATTCAAGTACGACTCTTATAAGCAATAGGCCTTCCCTCTTGCATAAGTACAACTCCAATGGCCACTTCACTTGCATCACACGATACCTCATAAGGCTTAGAGGGATTTGCAATACATAAAACTGGTGCACGTACCAAAGCTTGTTTTAAAAGCTTCTCTTCTCTGAAGCACTTCATGCAAAGGGAACGTCTTTCCTCAGCAACCTAGTTAACGGAGAAAGCTTCTTGGCATAATCCTTGACATACTGCCGGTAATAACAGCCATGCCAAGAAACTCCGTAACTCTTCTGCATTGCTAGGAACTGGCCATTGCTCCACCACTGCCACCTTCTGTGGACCAGTCTTCACTCCACTTGGCGTCACAATGTGACCTAAATACTCCACTTTGCATTGAGAAAATGCACATTTGCTCTTCTTTGCATAGAGCTTGTTCTCCCTCAACAACTGAAGAACTCTTCACAAATGCTGCACATGCTCCTTCATATTCTTACTGTAAATAAGAATATCGTTGAGGAAGATCTCCACAAAGTCGTGTAAGTAGTCACCAAACACCTCAGTCATCAACCGAGTTGTGACTGGGGCATTTGTTAAGCCGAATGGCATAACAGTGAACTTGAAATGCCTAACTATTTTGGTGAACACTCTGGCTCCACCGAGATGATCCATGATAGTATCCACACATGGCATGGGCATCCTATCCTTCACTGTTTGCTTGTTGAGAGCTCTGTAGTCTATGCACATCCTCATGGTGCCATTTTTTCTTCCTAACAAGCAATACTGGTGCACCAAATGGAGACTTGCTCAGTTATATGAAGTCATATTCCAATAGCTCCATCACTTATCTTTTAACCTCTTACTCCTTAGCATGGCTCAGTCGGAATGGCTTACGGTAAATGGCTTTCGTACCTTAGTCCAGCTCCACACCTCTTGCATGTGGTAGCCATGAGGTAGCTCAGGAGGGAAGACGTCAGCAAACTCCTTGCACAACAGCTTTGCTCAAGGTGACAGTAAAAGAACTTGTTTGGAGACTCAAGCTTTGTTCCAAACCAAGTGTCTTTTCACTTCACTATACTCAAGCTTCATGTGCTTGGTGCTCCACTAGATCTTAGGATCCACACGCACTAGCTTCAAAGAAAGAAAGTCTACACCAGTTGGGTTTTGCCAACCTCTAGTTGTAACTCCTCCACACAAGCAATTTAGCTTTGTGTGACAACTAAGCCCCAATCTCGTATTGAGGCACAGTCTTCGTTCAGCTCCACCAGCTAGGTTTTGCCAACTTACAGCTGTAACTCCTCCACACAAGCACTATAGCTCTGTGTGATAGCTGAGCCCTCAATCTCGTATTGAGGCACAGTCTTCGTGCAGCTCCACCAGCTGGGTTTTGCCAACCTACAGCTGTAACTCCTCCACACAAGCACTATAGCTCTATGTAATAGTTGAGCCCTCAATCTCGTATTGAGGCATAGTCTTCGTGTAGCTCTACCAGCTGGGTTTTGCCAACCTACAACTGTAACTCCTCCACACAAGCAATGTAGCTCTGTGTGATAACTGAACCCTCAATCTCGTATTGAGGCTCTTCGCGCAGCTCCACCAACTAGGTTTTGTCAACCTCTAGCTGTAACTCCTCCACACAAGCACTGTAGCTCTGTGTGATAGCTGAGCCCTCAATCTCATATTGAGGCTCTTCGCGCAGCTCCACCAGCTGGGTTTTGCCAACCTCTAGTTGTAACTCCTCCACACAAGCATTATAGCTCTGTGTGATAGTTGAGCCTTCAAATTCATATTGAGGCACAGTCTTCGTGGGCAAGCTACACTCCTCCATTAACTTTGTTGACACAAAGTTATCGCTACTCATGCTATTCACAAAGACTCGCACTGGACGCTCACCAAGTCGTCCCTCCACCACAATAGCATGTGTGTGTGGCTCCTTCTGTGCCATGCAGTTTACCTGTTGAGCAAGAACAAATAAAAATTTACCTTGTGGTTTAGAGAAGTCTTCTTTGTGCTCCTCTCCACGCTCCATCTCCTGAAGCTTCTTAGGCATCTACTTATCCTTGCCACCAATGAAACCTTCCTTGGACAATTTGCCTTTTAGTGTCCAACATCTCCACACAAGTGGTATTATACTCTCCTTCCCACCAGGCACTCATCTTGAACCTTGCTTTGATACCAATTGTTAAGCACCACTACGTACAAATTAGAGACCCTCGCAAAACCACCCAACCTCCCCCAAGCTGTCTATATCTCCACACGCTATTCTTCAAAAGTCTTTCAATCTTCGTGTGCCCTTAATTCTCTTAAATCTAGGTATAGCTCTTTAAGAATATTCTAGTTATACCTTTTTAGGGGAATATTATTTGATTCGTTATATGGGTCGTAACAGGAATTCTTTAAACGGATTATTAACGTTCTTGTTGTTAAAGATCTTATTTCTTCATGCATGTGTTACACAGATATACATATCACATATACTATATATATTACAATAAGTCTGTATATATATATAAATATTTTACTCATTTTAGTGTTTCAGGTGAGAAAGCATGACTAACTATCTACACGTGGCACTACAGGCAAACCAAAAGGTGCTGTTCATACATAATCTGGAATGGACTGATGTTCTCGTACAGCTACAACTGCCCTAAACTTCACATCTTATTTAAAATTAATATTTCCTTAGTAATATATGTATTGTAATTAGTCTGATTTGCACATTTATAAACAAACAGACGAGTCATTTGCACTGGAGATGAACTGAAAATATTCATGTTTATGTGCATGCACGGGCACTCATCTGCGTGTGAGAGCGATAGATTCATGTTTACACGTGTGTGTGTGTGTGTGAGAGAGAGAGAGAGGTTCAGGTTTAAGTGTGTGTGTGTGTGAGAAAGAGAGTTCACCGGTACAATGTTGTGTATACATTTTTTATACTGTATAACAACACACTTAATGGTCTAGTTAATGAAAACGGAGCTCTTTAACAGCTAATTGGCAAGCTGTATGTATGTGTGTGTGCTTGCGTAGATGTACACATGCACATTGCATGTTGTGTATATATATACTGACCTTTAGTAGGATGGACTTTCTGTTTAGCCCCAAGAGCATCCGGTCATACTCTCTAGACCTAATTATCAAAAATGCAAACTACAACATCGAAAATATACGATCGTAATACTCGTGTGGTTATATATAATACTCATGCCATGCCAGATGTGTGATTGCCACGTATAATTTTCCAGGATTATTGTAGCACGTAACCAGGTGACAAGTGGTCTAATCAAATAACACTTGTTCGGTCCAGATTTGGCCAAGTAAGACACACGTGAAATAAATGCTAGATATGCTGGAAAAGTGGATCCCCACAATAGACACAAAGAACTTGTTGCCCTTGGGCTGATCGTCCACAACCCGGTACAACTTAATAAATATATATTTTTTATCTCTTAATATACTGAGAATATATTTTTAAAATATTTTAAACAAAAGAGACAGTGAGAAACAAATATAGATCCCACACTACATAAACTTACATTATATACATAGATGCTCACAACCTGTATCTGTTGTATATTTATAATATTGAACAAGTCATATACAACTGCCGTACATACATTATAGTATTGCTTGTGTGTGTATATGCGCTACTTGTGATATGTCCCACTCACTACCGACCGTGTGTCTAACTACTACTAAAGAGCTTATTGTAAATCAAAATTAAATTTGTTGAAACATCAAGTGCATTTAAACTTAAAGAATAACAATAAGCCTGAAGAAGCCCTTTATAGATTATTCATTATAAAAATGTTCATATAATTATATAATATAGAAATGCAAGGTCATAAAATGATATGTAAAATCATAAGATTAAAACATAGTTATATAAACCTTCATTAGCTGGTAAATACTTAAAACCAAGAGAAAAAATTCTATTTAAATAAATGACATGTATCCAAATGCATATAAAATTGATAAAATAATTAAGTTAATTATGTCTAACGATATGTTTACGTGAAGTAGATGTTAAACCAGGGAATATATTATTAGGAAATGTATATATATCGACAATGTATACACATCCCCTGACACGTAGACATTGATATAAATAATGATAGTGATATTTGTACAGACACGAATGTACGATCTAAGCATGGAAGTGTGACTTTGTCACAACCAGGAATATTCTCAAGCATATGCTTAACTTATCTTAGGTAGAGAGAGAAGCATGATGAACAGGATTGTAATCCTTGTATTCTTCATATGTGAAGTAAACTCTCAGAAGACATGATGTGGGAATCCCTATAAGAGTTTGAATATGTGTTCATGCTAGCTCGAGTGCAATTTGGTGCGTGCGGACAATCCCACTGTGGGGACTCTCCAATGCATTTCGAACAGCAGTTGCAAGCCAACAAAGAGTGAGAGGTATGAAGATAGTGTTCAGAGGTGTGAGACCTTATAATTTGCAAAGGAATCTTGTGAAAAGGCCTCAAACTTCTACACTAACTCCATCGTGTTATGTAGATTTTCTAATGATTTCGATGTCAACTCGCAAGCCAGATAACCCTTTTACTTGATAAGATACTCTAGCTTACGTTTTTGTGGCTCATAAACCCTTCTTTTGTTCAATATAGATTCGACTTTGTACTTCTTCTCTTCACCAACTAGTTCAAGGGTTGGACGTAAGTTATTGTATCTCTATGGATGCTTCTCATTCTTATGGAATGGTTTGAACAAATTGACATGAAACACATTGTGCACTGCTCCCTACTCCGAAGAAAGATTTAACCTGTAAGTCACCTTTCCTACTTGTTTTATCACCTTATATGAACCTATGTAGTGCAATAGAAACTTCCTCGAAAGAGTCATCGGAACCTTCAGGTTTCTAGTACTCAACAATATCATATTTCCAACCTGATACTCTACATTCCGTCGATGCTTATCATATTGCTGACAATACCTTTTTTGTTCTATAGTCATCGCTTGGCGAGCAGCTTTTCATGTATGATACAATTGTTTAATAAACTCTACTACAGAGAGAACTCGATTAACATCGTCTTTCAGTAACACCATACTTTGAGGAATATCATCTTTTATTCCTAGTTAACACCTCCATCGGGTTACACCCAATTGTAGTGTGCGTCGAGTTATTATACATATCTCAGCCATATCCAAGTGTTCAACCCAATCAAGTTGATCTCTTTAAATATAACATTTAAGATAGTCCTTGACTTGTCGATTCACCCTCTCTTTTTTGACCATCTATTTGCAAATGGTAAGCCGTACTGAACTTCAGTACCATTCCAAACTGCTTAAACAACATTCCTCAAAACTTGTCCGTAAATTGAGGATCTTGATCTGAAATCATCATTTCCAGTAGCCCGCACACTATTACGATTTCATGGAAGAACAATTTTGCTATTTGTTTTGCATTCACCATTTTTTACAGTTGAAATGAAATGGGCAACTTTTTGAAAACAGATTGACCACCACCATGAGGGCATTGAAACCATAAAATTTTGGTAATCCCATGACAAAGTCCAAAGTAACACTTTAAAATGGCTACTCGAAATTAGTATACACTGCAACTTCCCAACTCGTTTTGCGATCGACTTTTCATTTGTTAATATGTGGGATATGTCTTAACATACTTAATAACATCGTTTATCATCCATGGCCAATAAAATCCTTGTTTTAGAAGAGCCAATGTTTTATGTTTTCCACCATGTCCCGCCAAAGGAACATTGTGATGTTCTCTTAACAGTCTTTGCCTTCATGTTCCTTCTATAACATAAAGTCTCTTTTCTTTGTAATAAAGAACTCCATCCCCACTGTAAAATGTGTCCGCTTGAGTGTATCCATTCGGCTTTTTATTGATGTTGGAACATTATCATCTCTTTATAATTGATGAACCTATTTCCTTTTCACTACTAGGTTCAAAGCCTCCTTAGCAAACTCGTCTTGAGGATATGCTGTTACAAATTCATCCACCAGAGTTGACACTGGTGCCAACATAATACAAAGATGACCCTTCCTACTGAGTACATCAGTTACCACATTGTCTTTTCTAGCTTTATGTTTGATTTCAAGCTGAAAATAAGCTCTTCTACTGCCATCTAGCATACTTTGTTTGTAATAGTTTCGACTGTGTTTCAAAGCACCTTAAAGTTACACTATCCATCCAAACCACAGTGCCATGACTTGAAAGATAATGATGCCAATACTCTAAGGAAGTAACAATAGCATACATCTCTTTTTTGTAAGTAGGCCATCGAACTTGTGCTGCATCTAGCTTCTTCGAGAAAAAGGACATTGGATGTCCTTTTTGTTGCAATATACCACTAATTGCAAAGTCAAAAACATCACACTCTACCTCAAATGGATATTCAAAGATGGGCAATTATAAAACTGGCTCAAAAGAGATAGCTTCTTTGAATTTAACAAACGCCCGTTGGCACTCTAGAGTTCAATGCCATGGAATGTTCTTTGTGAGATCTATTAATGGTGCCGCTATCTCTGAGTAACTTTTTATGAATATTTAATAATCCCCATCAGACCAAGATATGATCTAACCTCATGCACGTCTTTCAAAGTCATCACTCGGTAATAACTTGAATTTTCTTTGGATCCATGGTAGCCTTCTCACATGAGATCAAGTGTCCAAGAAATCTATTTTGGTTTGACCAAATGTACACTTGCTTTCCTTAGCATACAACTGGTTCTCCCTCAATCTCTAAAACACGTTTTTCAAGTGTTCCACAGTTTTCTCAATTGTCGAACTGAAAACCAAAATGTTATCAGTATACACCACTACGAACTCATCTAGATAGTTTCTAAACACATCATTTCTTATTGTGCAAAAAGTTGCTGAAGCATTGCATAACCCGAATGGCAAGACTAAAAACTCAAATAATCCATAACACGTTCAAAAAACGGTTTTCTCAATATCATTCCTATTACCTAAATCTGATGGTACCCAGATCTCAAATTTATTTTTGAAAAATACTTTGCTTTCAATAGCCTATTAAATAAGTCGTTCACTCATGGAAGAGGATACTTATTTTTTATAGTTATTACATTTAACGCTCGATAGTCCACATACATCCGCATCATATCATCCTTTTTTAGTACAAACAAGATCGGTGCACCATACAGCAATTGAACTAGGTCGAAGTGTCCCGGCCAACCAATTTTTGGCAGCTATTTCTTCAATTCCACCAACTCTTGAAGATTCAACCGATATGGAGCTCTTTGCCGGTGGAGACGAATCTGGTAAAAATCTTTATCTTATGGTTCAAACCTTGATGTGGAGGTAGCTTGGGTGGCAAGTCTTCTGCAACACATCTTTAAATAATTTAAGACTTCTTAAAATAGATTCGGAACAGATTATTGACCATCTCTTATCTTAACTTCACCAATATCCGAAACCATTACAAGAAATACATGTTATTGATGTTTAACCGCCTTATGCAAATGAGTTATAAGGAAACATAAAATTCCAATCCCTTATCAGTTAGTGTTTCCATTTTGAGCGTCCTTTTTTTTAATGTCCTCTTTATCTGTTATAAGCGTGATTCGATTATCTCAAGAACCCCTCATTTCGACTACATGTTTATGAAACCATTACATACCCAACCCTGTCATATTCAAGACAACTAAGTCTAGTTTAACCTTCCAACTTTTTGATTTAAACAGGAACTACCCTTGTTATATTATTAATATTTTAAAAACCTTTGTCAAAATCAATTTTTATTTCACTCATCTTTGTTACATCCAAATTTAATCGACGAGCTAGACTAGTCGATATGAAATTTTATGTTGCTTTAGTATCAATCATCATTTAGACTCAATCCCTTTGTATCCTTTCTGTTAAATATAGCAAATGGTCAGTTTTGTCTTGAATAGCGAATAAGGCAAGTTGTGTCTAGCACAAGATTACCTCTTCTAACTCATCTTCTGAATCTTCAAGTGTTTTTGGTTCAGCAACTTCCTTTTTTACTATTGCCTTGAAATGACCCAATTGTTGTGAGGGTGCCTGACATTCTCTAGCAAAACAACCATGCTTGTTGCAATTATGACATTTTGGAACTCCACCTGCGGATTGCGGGGGAGCAAACTCCTTGGCTTGCTGAGGTGGTGGTAACGCTAATGGTTTTTAAAATCTGGTGGTTCTTGATGTGTCCAAAAACTTGGAACTGCCAACAAAGAGACTTGCACTTCAAATTGATGGTGATTGATTTGGTTCTTTATCAAACCTTCTGAACCTAGACTTGGAGGAAACCTTCTCGATTTAGGTTTTGCTTCCTTCCCCTTATTGTACAAGTCTTTTAATGACATCCATAAGCAACCTTTGAGCTGCCTCCTGACATTCTCAATAGCTTGTTAGCTTATACCTTAAGATCTCTCTTCAAGTCTTTTCATTCAAGCTAGCCATAAAGCAACTTCGAGCTTCATCATCACTCATGTTTGGCACCAAACGCCGTACACTTTAAATTGATAGATGTGGTCCATTGGACTTCCTCAAACTCCTTGTTGACAAAGTGCCAGGTCAGCACAAATTGCAAACCAAGGTCATTCGGCATATATTGCTTTTTGATCTTCTTTTCATGTGTTTCCAACTATTTTGGTATCCACATTCACATTTGCCACCAAGTCTTAGCTTCTCTTTTAAGAAACTGCTTGGCACACAACCTTTTTTGTCTTTCTCACGGAAGCACCTCGAAATAGCTTTCCATATTATACAACCAGTCATCCAGAACTTTGTAATCCTTTGAATCCATAAAATCCAAAAGCTTAACTAGTTTGAACTTACTGGGACCTCCACCATCTACTTCCGTCGAAGAATTGATTTAGAAGAACTTGACTCTAAGTCATACTTCTTTTTTCCCGTGTGTTTGGCTACGAAACATTTGGTATGGTGGCATTCGTCGGAATTCGGACGGCAACATTATTGATTTGATCATTTAATCCCAAAACATCTCCTCTAAGTTCTTCAAGGCATCCATCATTATTTCTCACCAATTAGCTGCTGTCTAACTCTAGGGGGTGCCCTGGATCAGCCTCATCCATCTCCTCATTTTAAGCCTCTGCGACAACCCTCTTTATCTCATGCTTTGGTTGCTTTCTCTTGCTCATTGTATTGAACCCTAGTTTCAACACTCAGAAAATATGCTTGAAATATTTCCAATATGAAGTTGGAAACACCCTGCAAAGGTTGTACACCCACACACATCAGCTTGAACTAGCATAAGACTTTTAGACATATCTTGAATCTCATGCCGACTCACTAAACATGCATTCTCTGAAGATTGATAACTTTCATGAATAAGTGCTTCTAATGTGTGTACACGTGTATATATAAATTTATGATTGTGTTTATATATATGTTGTTTTACACCTGTTTCTAAAAAGATGTAGCAAGTTAATTCATGTTAAACATGTTGGAGTGTATATATTTATTTTAGTATTTTTAAACTCTATGCGCTGAATATAAAACATGTCAACTCAAAGTGATAGAGTACATAAAAAATTTAGAGTTATCTAAACACTTAAACACCCTATGACTTAAGGCAGTCATAGAGAACTTGCTTGATACCAATTGTCATAGTTTTTACTTGGTGCCATGAAGGCGGCTTGCCAGATGCCAACCTTGGAATCCCTCTTTGGAAACCCTCATGAATCTGGTAAAGTAACCATATTAGGAACCCATCCCCTAGGAACTTAAAACCCCTATCTGACTAAGTCCACAAACAAAGCTCATCTTGTGAATCATATACGCGGGCCAGCCGAGCTATGGGTATCGTTTCTAGCTTGGCGTAATTGAGGCGGCCGGAGCAAGGCCTCAATTACTAGTTCTGCGGAATGTGAACTTGGGCAATGCCTTTGAGCTTGCGAGTAGGTTTTCAGACTAAGGAATTTGACTAACTTCTTGAAAGTGACGTACCCGATCATAAACGCAAATCCTACCAATGATAAGGTAGGCTAACCCAAAGGGGACATACCCTTGTCGTGTGAAAGTTTAGGCAATAGAGGTTGCGCCTTGATGACACAAGCTTAACTTGCATCGATAAGAGGTTAACAAGTTCTCTTTTGAACCCAGAAAGCATCACTACGTATACTTACCTTAATTATGGATGGAGCCCCCCAAAAAAATGAGTAAGTGGGCTGGCATGGAAATGCCAAGTGAAAAGGGTTGCCTAACTTAACCCTAAACTACCCCTAGGGGCGTGGGGTTAGTCATTCCTAGGGTGTCTCTAACCCTTTTTTGACAAGCTATACTTTGCAGAAAACCTACCTTGGAACGTCAAATCGGGGAAAGTTTTTTAAATGGAAGTATTAGCTTCCTAGAGTTTCTTCAAATATCTAATGACACCCGGCTGGACTATCACTAGATACCTAAGTACACTATGTGGGCATGTTTCTTCTACATTTAGCGTTCGTCAACACATCTCGGTAAGTAACAACAGTCAACCTTCAAAGTAAAGGTCAAGTCATAAAACACCAAGGAAGGCTCTAGGGGCATTTGAGGTTTCTTCTCATTTGTGGTGTGTCGTTCGCCCCCTCGGCATCAGATTTGTCCTGTCTTCCTCTCCTAGCGTCTTTCAACTCCTGCTTCCGCTTTCTTAATGTACCAGAGTAACTTATCAAACATCTCGTCATCATTTACCCGATTCCGGTCGTAATCCTTTTCGGTACCACATCTTCTTGGTCAGGTTGACGAGGGATCCTTAGCCAAGCAACGTTATCCCAGCATGTGGACCATGTATTCATCTACCAACTCTCTCACTTTCTGCTTCAATTAGTTAACTATGGATTACCTCTTCCTTACTCTTTTCCTCCCGAAAGGTGTATAAGAACACCCTCCATGCGGTCTCCCAATGAGCTTCTTTATTTACCTCGTGGAATCGCATCCACCAGGCATGTGCTTCTTGTCTAAGGTGCATGCGAATGCACTCAACTCTTGTGTTGTTTCTTATACTCCTCACTCGAACTTATGTACATGTTGGTTGGTCTTTGCCCCTTGCTCCTCGGAATGCAGGTAAGGCATTGTCATTGTGCTCTCATTAAGTGCACAGGCCAGTAGGGTCATTGGGTCTACTCCATGGCTTCTCGTTGATCCTGGGAAGTGTTCAATCAGGTCCATCAACTTTAGATGTGCTGCTCTACGTCCTGGCACTTGCGGTACTTCTTCTTCCCTCCCACACCCGCCCTTCCACTGAGGGTTGGTGATGAGATGGGCTCTGTCTCTTAGTTGTCGTGGCTATGTTGTACGCCTCTGCAGAATCCCTCGCATGGTCAGTACATTCTCACTCACATGGGCAGATTTTGCTTGCCCTAGGACAGAATCCCCTCATCCTAGTCCAAAGTGACCATTATGTGGCCCCCCTCGTTGGTGCCTCATCCCAGTCTGTTAGCTCGTCAACGTCTAGTCACTTTGATGTGGGTGGTCTTCCGTGTTGTAGCCCGGCCTTTCGGAGCTCGGCTGCCATCTTGGTACTCACCCTAGTCTGTTACGTTGTCCGACCTATTGAACTCCTGGTGTAGAGGTTTCTTCATCGATGGTTGGCGCCCCTCCCTGCATAAACTTAATGTACACGCTCAGGTATGTAATTTTACATATAAATAAGTAAACTACACTACTTTTGTTTAAAATCTAAAATGCTTTAATAAAACAAAGTTGTAGTACCACAAAACATATGATAAATTCCATTTGAAAGTAATGATAATTATTTATTTTGGTTTAAGTAGAAAAATGGCCACTTATGTTTAATTTAAAATTAAATTGATTAATGAAAAAGGTTTACCATATTGCAGTCTGATACTCTCTCATTTTAATCATTTTGACCTTCATATTAACATTGTTGTGGAGTGTTACCTGCTTCTTAGGGAGTGTGATACATCCTACATGCTCTCTCTTGCACACACACACACACATAGCTGTCTAATCATTTATACGCAGTAATACAGCTCTCACAATCGTCTTGACGTTCTACTGTGCAATACATTCACTTATGTTCCTCTTTATCTTTCTCACATATACACAATTGTCTAATCATTCTAACCCTATTAACGCGAGGCCGGCCTTTACGTGTGGGTTTAGGATTTAGGCCACGTGAGTATTGATGACAGACAAACACACACAATAAACTTATTATATAAGATTTATATTTTATTAATATTTTATCATGTGAACTGTTTTGCCCCATTGCATACCTTCAAATCTCATCAAAGTCCAAGCGAAAAGGGAGTTGGAAACAATTATAACAAACCTTTACTTCTTTTTGATGGGTCTTGTTAGTTGTTGTGGTATAAAGAATCTGCAACTTAAGTAATGGATAGTTCAAGAGCATGTACACATAACGTGTATACATCGACTTTCCTGCAAAAAGCGAAGGCTTGATGTACTTTGATGTAATGACAAGTCGGAAATGTTATTTCATGGATTGCGTTGATATTGAGGCACATAGAACATGGGGAGTTTGATGTAGCTTTGGAACTCTAAAAGCGAATGGAAGTTGAGAGCTGATTGGACTAGCTTCAAGAGAGGAACCAGTTTGTGGTGTGAAAGCGTCTAGTCTTGACAGAGGGGCAAGGATCCACGGACAATTTTGTGTTAAACACATGTCAAACATATGGATGCCAAACGCAAAGGGCCTTCAATAGCATGTCAAGATGGAATGTGATCTCCTCAGCTGCGATGATGTTGGGATACGTTGATAATAGGGATGGAGATGCTACCCTGAAAATCTTTGAGCCAATGAAGTACAACCGTTGTGAACCTGATGCTCGAAGTTTCGTTGCTGCTCTGTAGTGCTAGCGGCAAGTGAACAAGGATGTTTGAGCAGCTTGGACAAAGCACGGGCCTTGCACTCCGAATTTGTTTCAAACGTTTTTATATCTAAGGCATGTTTATGGCAAATGCGTGAAGCTCGATAGGTTTTGAACCAAATGAGCAAACATGATGTCTTGTCGTGATGGGATATGCCAAGAATGGGGAAGCAAAGCTTGCTCTTGAGCTGTTCGCTTGCATGCAAAGACATGGTGTCAAACTTACGCATTGCGTGTCCCCAACTATGTTGCATATGAAATGGGGAGAAGAATACACAACCAAGCTTATGAAGTTGGATTACAAGGAGATGTCTATCTTGCCAACTGCCTGGTGGATTTAATGGAGAATGTTCAAGCATGTGCAATGCAGAGAGTGTCTTTCAAGCAATGGGGAGCAAGGAAAACTGTGTGTCATGGTGTGCGAGTATAGCCAACCAGCAAAGAGACACAAGAGGTGTTTGAGAACATAAAGAACTCATGTGTGGAAGTTAATGGGATAACTTTTCTCTCTGTGTTGATTGCTTGCAGCAACAGAGGTGTTGTAATAACACTACAAAACACTATTTCCCAGGGATGGTTACACAACATGGACTCACCCAAGAGATTAACATTTTCATTGCATGATCGATATGTTGGCAAGAGCTAACCTCGTAGCAGAAGCTAATATGATGCCTTACAAGGATGATACAGTGTCTTTGTTGATTGGCGAGCAAGATAAAGTTGTTAACACGAGGACAAGGAAAAGACACATTGCATATTGTGGATTTGTGCACAGGTTTAGAGTCGGAGACACGAGCCATCCTCAGATATGGAGTATACACTCAAGGTTGAAGTTGATAATGCAGATAATACTAGTGTTTTAGACAAAATTGTGGAGGAGAAAGCCTGAGCATAGTGAAAGGCTAATTGTTGTTTTGTGCTCCTGTGAATACTTTGTTGGGGACTACCATATGAGTTTTGAGGTTTCGGTGGTGGGTTTGAAAGTAAACACGAGAACATTTTTTTGTTGTTTCATCTAGTCGTCTGGCATAATAACTAATCCCTGCTAACTTTTATATTTTCTTTCACAGGGGTGCCACAACACGTCAACACACACACACACATACATATACATACATACACACACACACACATATATATATATATATACACATAACAAAATATATATAATTTAATAATGAGTTCTTTCTACGATAGTGACAGGTTGATACTGACATGCAGAGAAAAACATGTCACTTCATTTACATATGAATAAATCCATGAAATTCAAACTTACATATGACATGTCATAACTATTATACAAGTGGTAAACAATAGTTGCCATCTCTGTACTGTGCAAGCTTTAAGCAACAATCGGCATCTTTCTTTCAAGCTCTTTAAACTAACGGCCAGGACGCATTATGCTTTCTTTGTGGTTTAATAAACAGATTCGTATCTTTGTGTAAGCTTTAATTCTTGAAAACTCATTTCAGAGAATCGTAAATTAACTAGTATAGAGGGGAAATTCTAACAATTAGTAAATGCTTCCGTTAATATAAATAGTCAATGAATCAGTAAATTCATCGTATGTTTAAATTTAATTAGAATTATTGTTATAGTAAAATAATGTGGTTAAAAATTTTAAAACTGCATAATTTGATTAACTTATTATTAAAAATACTTCAAAAAATTAAGAAGAATTAAAAATGATTCAAGAATACCTTATCTGCATACGGACTCCGGGACGCTCCAACGCAAGCAGCATCAAACCCAGGCAAGTAACTACTTTGAAATTCTAAGCGGCTGCTGATATATAGACATGGATGTCGGCCTTGCCGTACCAGGTTTGATCGAGCAGTCAATCAAACTGGTGCGGGAGATCTTAAAAGCAAAGGAGGAGCTGAAGAATGCTCCTGTCAAGCTGCACAAGCTGGTGGAGTCTGTAGAAGATGCAAACAGGCTACTTGAGGCTCTTGAATCCACAATCCACTCAACAGAGCCGAATCCCAGAGACACAGTGAGGCCCATTTTGCAAGATCTTGGCCAGGAGCTGGTGACTGCCCGTGACAAGATCCAGAGGTACAAGCTGATAGTACAGAAGAGATACATTCGGGTAAGCTTCCAAGAGGTAGTCAAAGCATTCTTCTGCCTAGGTGCTGCACGACAGAACAAGCGCACAGAAGCAGTCACAACAACAATCAAAGACCACCTCACACGACTGCGTGATGCCGTCGGTGTAGAGACCTACATTGAGGTCGTAAAAAACCCAAAACCATTCAGCAGCAGACCACCCAAGCCGGCGATTGTGAGCAAGCTCGATGCGCAGGATCTGAAATCCAAAGATGATGAAGGGTTCAATGTTTTCTTGGAGGTCGGAGGTACACATGATGTCAAGTTCCGAAGCAACGTTGATGAACTTGATCTAGACGACCCCATGCGAGCAGCTCGAGAAGGAGGTTATGAAGTTGTCAATTCCACAAAAGTGAAGTTCGAAATTACAGTGGAGGGTGAGTCCTACTTCTACGTGATCACATATGATAACAGTAGAGGGACACCAGCTGAGCTTTTCTTCCCCAATCACACTTCAGCGGATCACAGCCTCACCAGGTATATATCTATATGTATGCTGAAAGAACTGGACTGATTGCTTCATGTTTGCTGCAGCAAGTTTAAACGCAAATTTCCGGATTCGGTGAAGTTCAAGCATGACCAGATGGCTCTTCGCATTGAGAGCACAAATCACTCGGTAGTGGAACAGCAGAGCGTTTACTTTGTTGTTTCCAGAGAGAAGCTGCACGAAGGTAAAGTCTTTTCTTCAAGAATGTGATAAGATTTACTTATTGAATGCATATGGGCAGATTCACCTCCCAGACAACTGACAATGAAAGACATTCAAGGAAAGATTGAGAATACAGATATGTTCTTTGTGAAGAGATTCATCTTCGACATACTACCTGTGACCGTGTAAAACGAAATCACTTAAAGACGAAGAGCATCATGGCAGTTAAAGACGCATCGTTCGAAGAAGCTGTTGATTTCTTTCAGAGCCTACAAATTCCCATCCCAGCTTACAAACCGGTAGAGGGGCAGCTCAAGAACGACATTGAGTACGCCCTGCAACGTCTCCAGCAATGTAATGTCAGTGTCAGTGAAGACATAGGCCTGCAGCTCAAGATTGCATACGCTCTTAAGTGCGTGGATCGAAGAGATGAAGCAGCTGCAGCGTTCCAGCAAATCAAGGATGCAACAGGTAGGCATATAAGTTGCTCTTTGACACTAGAATAACACATTTACTTTCAAACAGACAACATTCGTCTGAGGATTATCGCTTTCATCGAGGAAGGCACCTTGCTAGATCAGAAGCCAGTGCTTGAGGCTGGAATCAGACTTGCAGAGGAACATCCTCAAATTTTTGATGGGGATGAATTTTTGCGGCTTCACATGGTGGAGAGAGGGAAGTATCAGCTAGGCTGGCTGCATTATCAGGAGGGAGACTTCAGAAATGCAGTTACATATTTGGAAGCAGGCCTTTTACTCCCAAGGACTATTGATCCGACTCCACTTCATTACAATCTGGGGATTTCGCATGCTCGTATAGGAGATTACAGCAAAGCTGTGGAGCACCTGAATGCTTACATCAGCTTAGGGGGCCCTGGATCAGATGTATATCAGGAACTCGGTGATAGTTATTTAGCGAGTGGAAAGTATAGGGAAGCTGTCGAGGCATTTGTCCACGCTGCAAAGCTTGCTGGAGAAGTCGCATCAGAGAGCTACCGGTGGTGGTGTGCTGGTGCTGTAGCTGCAAAACATTGTCAAGACCATGAACAAGCTTGTCAGTATCTAATACCAAGCTTGAAAGCAGCACTGAAGATTCAGGATCCCAAAACGCAAGCCCGAAGGCTTGTGGACGCCAGCACTTGGCTGAATATTTGTGTCCGGGTTAACGTTCGTGGCAAGCCAATGGACCAGCTTTTGAGAGATACAGAGCGTGTTACTCCAGAGGATCCCCAGGAACCGCTCAAAATTCTGAAAGCTGAAGCATATGGCTCCTTGGGCATTGCCATGTTGACGTATCAATCCTTGGATGATGCTCGTGAGTACCTGCAGAGTGCTATCCGCTTGTTAACAGAAGAAGAAGGCAACCTTCAAAATCGACAAAGGTTGCTACTTTTCAAATTCCAGTGGGCAGAAGCGACACTATACTCGGTCATGAGAGAACCTCGGAAGGCTCTTCAGATTTTCCAACAGTGCGAGTCAATAGCTCCAACCGAGAAGGAGAGGCTCCTTTGCCAAATCAAGTCCTGCTTTGAGAAGAAGTCTATGGGTGATTTCTTAACAGCTGCTGCCACGCTTGCCAACCTTAAAGCTGAAAATGCAAGTCTGCTGGAGACAGAGTGGGATCTGAAGGCTGAGTTATTGTTGGGACTTGGACAAAGCCTGCTTGGAGTTGGAGACACAGCCAAGCATTAGTGCACCTCGAAGCTGCAAGGAAGATTTTGGACGATCAGGGCTGTTACACCTCCGAGTTACTGCCTGTGACTTATGCTATGCTCTACATTGCATTGATCCAAAGTGGCTTGTTTCCCAGTGCCTTCGATCTGATAAGCCGTTTCCACACGGTTATAAGTGAACATCACAAGGAAAGCGACAATGAGCAGCTTCTCAATCTCTTTGCTGCGTGTACTTCTCGGATATTGGTCGACAACGAGTCATCAAAGGACACTTTGACAGGGGTGCTTGAGCAACAACATGTGGAGGATCCGAGGCTCAAGTGTGCTATTTTGTGTGCATTGGGGGACGTCTACAGAAACCAGGAAGACTACGAAGCTGCTCAGGCGAAGTACGACGAGGCCATCAGCCTGATTCACTCAGACGATGTATTGTTGTATTCACAACTATACATCAACAGGGCAGGACTGTACAGGAGCAAGGCAGTGGATGCAGAAATGAATGTGGACGGAGATGGGACAGAACTGAACAACAAGGCATTGCACGACTATGATCAAGCTATAGAAATTCTTGAAAAATCTAAAGTGCTTCCACTGGACTTGGCAAATGCTTATGCTGGACAGGCAGTTGTTCTTTTCCACCTCGACGACTATGGAGCTGCTTCTTCCAAACTCGACAGGGCCATGAACCTAGCAGGCAGTAACCAGCTGTTGAAGGCCAAGATCAAGCGCATACGTGCACATTTACTTGGTCGTGATGCAAAGGATGGATTCAAACAATCAATCTATGAAGCTCGTGAAGCAGCTCTCCTCTTTGCAGAAGTGCAAATGAAGCTACAACACCTCGAGTCTGCTTGGGTGACACTGCTGGAAGGCGATATGAAGCATCTTTTCTTCCTTTTGCAAACGTTGTGGGTGGAACGTGGAAGTTACCGTGATGCGGTTTTGTGGGCAGAGAGAGGTCGTATGAGGCTCTACTTCCACTTGGCAGATCAGAGATTCAACTTGGATGGAAATTTAGATCCTCTGGCATTCGACAAGGACGATGATCTCATGAGTAACTGCATTGCAAATGCTGTCAAAGGCTGCGGCCAAGGTTCTGTGGTGGTGGAGTACACTTATTCACCAGCTCGAACGCTCTTATATATCTTTGTCCTGCATGCTGCGCCAGATCTGGCAGTGGAATTCAAGCGCATTGATCTGAAAAATTCTTCAGCACACCTCAAAACAAGACCTCAGGTGGGACTCTGGATGCTCTCGTCAGAAGAACGAGAACAGAAATCAAACGCAAGGCTGAAGAGAAGGCAAAATCAGGCTTGGGGGTTCTTTACAGGCTGCTGCTGCAACCTGTTTGGGATGTGGTGAATCGACACGACACCATCATCTTTGCTCCTCATGGGAACATATCGCTTGTCCCATTTGCTGCTCTTTATGATGAGAGCTGTTCCCAGTTCTTAGTTGAGAAGAAGAAGGTTGGAGTCATTCCTTCTCTGCGAGCTCTACAACGCTGTCAAGTTCGCTACGAGGAGATCAAATCACAACAGACGCAGCAACAAGCTGTGGCTTTTGTTGCTGGAGATCCTGAACCAATGGGCCTCAATTGTGGACAGCTTCGAGGTGCAAGGGAGGAAGCCACTGAAATAGCCAAGCAGTTTGGTGTTGCTCCGTTAATTGGGACAGAGATGACGAAACAGGCAGTAACTGAAGGCTTGCAGTCGAACTGCACGGTAGTTGCACTGGTAACTCATGGGGTGGTCGATGCGGTCTACCCTCGTGGTGCCTTGGTGATGCAAGGAAAGCAGAAGCAGATCAGTAAGGCAGTCGACATTGACAGGCTTGTGCTTAGCAGCCAGATTGTTCCAAGACCTGACATTCTGCAACAATCTAGTGAAGTCTTAACAGCAAACGAGATTGAGAAGCTGGACATACATGCAGCACTGGTTGTGCTAAGTGCGTGCCAAACTGGGGAAGGTGAAGTTCCCAGCGAGGGATTGCTGGGATTGGGACGAGCAGTATTGCAAGCAGGCACGTCGTGTGCTGTTGTTACGCTTTGGAGGGTGGACGACGCTGCTACAAAGCAGCTTATGACTGGTAAGCATTTTTAAAATTTAAAAAGACGTCCATGCTATACATGTATGCAACAGGGATGTTCCAGGAGCTCAACAATGAGCAGACTGTTGTCGAGGCCTTACGCTTGTCCATGCTGAAGCTGTTGAATTCCAAAGCACCTGTTTACAAATGGGCATCTGCAGCAGCTCTTGGTTTTCCAATGCTGAAGTTATCAGCTGGAAGCAACATTGACTCTTCACCACCGCAAGAGCTGCGTCCAGTTCCTGGCCGAGAAGAAAGTGGCCAGCCCTCTCCAATGCTGCCAACTTCACCAAGACGAAATCGAAAAAAATGCTGCCGATGTTGGTTTTGCTGCTGGAAATCCTAAAACTGATTCTCGCACATATATACACACATATATAATGTAAGGTTATTATACATTTGTCTCTCTTTATGTTACTATATTAAGGATGTAAGCATCCGAAGTGTATGCACCTGAATTGTTTGAAGCACATATATTTGTTCATAGATATACAGGCCTGAGCTTCGTCTTTTCGACCTAGGTGAGTATACAGATACACGAATCTACGCACATATGTAGGTAAGTATCACTGAGTATTCATCATTATGACATACCCGAGAGCTTGAAGTTAGAAGTGTTTTATGTGTATGCCTATCTATATGCATATGGAATGTATGTATACATACATGAATACAATTGCTGAAGTCGCTGCTACTGCTCTGTACATATACGATTATACGTCATGTGCATAATGTATCTGTACACACACTGTGCATGTACCTAAACGTGTATTAAATCTGTATTTGTGTGTAGGATGTACATATACACGTTTGGAACACATGTAATCTGTTTATATATATGTACATATGCGTATGCTTCTGTATATATATATATATATATATATATTCCATATTTAACGTTGACGTAGCTCACAGAGAACACAGGCCAGGACTTTCATCTCTGAGATCGTGCCTATAGATGAATCTATGCGTATAGTGTCTTTATGTAAATACATGGGTATAGATAAACGTGTGTATTTATCCATGTCGGGATCCATGTATATTGACTTGAACCATGCCAATGCATTTCAGTATAATATTTTAATCAACGGTATCCATTCATAATTTTACTTTGTTATACAATTGCTAAATCGTATATAATATAATTAACAAATTTCAGCTTTAAAATTCATTTAATAAAATAGAAATTATAAGGTCTCAAGCCATTTGTAATGACAATGGAAAATAAAGTGAATTTTATTTCTTGTTAACCAAGGGGTTGACAGCCAATATTAATTAAAGTCCTCCAATATAAATTCTAATTAAAGTAAAAGAAATTAACTAATTTGTTATCTATGTTGGGTGACAGACTTTGCAAACACTCTAGGGGACTTTATGTTGCAGGTGGTACCTCCGGCAACTGAGTAAAACTTTATGTTGCAGTGGTACCTTCGGCAACTGAATTTTTACTCAGTGAACGACAGTTCTGAAATACTTGGCTTCGCGTTATGCAAGGGGGATAATAAAACTTGTGAGCTTTTATTGACTCCATATAGAGTGATTAATGTTAGTTTCCGGTTAATTTTTTCTAATCTAGTCTAGTATTCAACAGGACGTTGACATTTTTAAAGTGGGGAGTGTGTCATAATTTTTACTATGACTCGACCTTTTACTTTGAAGGTTGACTATTATTACTTACCGAGTTGTGTTGATGAACCCTAAATGTAGAAAAAACAGGCTTGCATAGTGCACTTGGGTATCTAGTGATAGTCCGGCTAGGGGTTGTTAGGTATTTACAAGAAACTCTAGGCAAAGTTAGCACTTCCATTTAGAAAATTCTCCCTCAGTTTGACGTGTTAAAGTAGGTTTTTCGCAAAGTATAACTTGTCTAGGGTTTACCTAATCCTAGTTTCTATGCCAGTCCACTTACTCATTTAGGAAAACAAGAGGGGGGGGCTCCATCACATAATTAAGGTAGAATATATATAAGGAGGCTTCTTGGGTTCAAAAGAGAGATTGTTAACCTCTTACGGGTGCAAGCTAAGCTTGTGTCGTTAAGGCGCAACTCTCTGTTGTGCCACCCTAACTTCCACATGATAGGGTACATCCACTTTAGGTTAGCCTATTCTTATCATTAGCAAGATTTTGCCTTTGTGACTGGGTATGTCACTTTTAATGAGTTAGTCAAATTCCTTGGTCTGAAAACCTACTTGCAAGCTCAATGGCATTGCCTGAGTTTGGTTCTGAAATACTTGGTTTCGCGTAATGCAAGGGGGTAATAAAACTTATGTGAACTTTTGGTTGACTCACATAGAGTGATATGTTATGCAGAACTAGTGGTTGAGGCCTTGCTCTAGCCGCCTTAACTACGCCAAGTTAGGAATAATACTTGTAGCTCGACTGGCTCACATATCTTGATTCACAAGGTGAACCTTATTCATGGACTTAGTCAGCTGGGGGTTATGGGTTACTTTACTAGATTTGTGGGGGTTTTCAAAGAGGGATTCCATGGTTGGCATCTAGCAAGCCGCCTTCATGGCATCAAGTAAA
This sequence comes from Selaginella tamariscina, assembly GCA_003024785.1. Lineage (NCBI taxonomy): Eukaryota > Viridiplantae > Streptophyta > Lycopodiopsida > Selaginellales > Selaginellaceae > Selaginella > Selaginella tamariscina. Next base: position 189,484 of record PUQB01000440.1, read on the forward strand.
AACTTTAACAGGTGGGAGCCAAAGAGCAAGGACAACCACAATGAGGGGAGGCCCACAAGGCTGCAGTGAGGAAGGAGGACCTAACAGCGACGCTTGCCCAACTAGGATACACAGCACACAGAGATAAGTACTATAGGGTATGTAAATTCATGGATCCCAATCAACTAGCCAAGCTCATGAGTAACATGCTACCGCATGCAGCCGCATTAGCGATTGAATGGAAGTCAGAGGTGGACACAAAGCATCGGAGGGGCAAAGGATGCAGGACTGACGGGAATGATCAACCTTGTAGAAGGTCACGTCAAGGGAGTGTAGGTGGAGGTCCCACTCCCAGAAGCGGCAGCATTATTGACCAAGGTACAACGATAGGGATAGGTGACTGGAATGTTGGGAGATGATTTGCACCTTGTGCGGCGGCCAACACCCAATGACTGTGGAACCAAAGGGTGAGGGGGCATTGCAAGAAGGAACGAGCAGCATAACCCTCAAGGTTGGGGCAGTGGGTGAGGAGGTGCACCAAAGTGCCAACTACTCCATAGTCGAGGGAGCGACGGGGATACAGGAACACCTCGCAAACAAAATAATAGAGGCCTAGGCATCGGTAAAAGAGGTGCACTATTCTCCTAGGCCGAGCTATGCAAAGTCCTGGCTCACGAACTACATGGATCAGCCATAACTTGGCCAAGGGTCGCAAAAACCTCAATCAACTTGTGGATGACATATCTACCATCCCGATCCAAGTTGCAGGCCACACGATTCACAACGTGATCATAGATGGAGGTTTGGCTGTGAACATTATGTTGATGAAACTCCACCAAGAGCTGGGCATGCCAACCTCGGAGCCTTCTCCCTTTCATGTACACATGGCAAACCAAGCCGAGCTAACACTTAAGGGTATCATAAGGGTAGTGGAAATCAAGTTTCAAACTGTCAAGTTCTAGATAACTGTCGTTGTCCTTGACATGTACAAAAAAGGGGGATTCGACTTGCTTCTAGGCTGCCCTGGCTCAGAGGCACGAAGGTGCAACATGACTAGGAACACAAGCAAGTAAGGTTTCCGCACCAAGAAAGGACTGATATCCATGACAACAAAGCAAGTTCGGGCACCCCACCGGAGTTCCGAGTGTAGGAATACCATGGGCTAGGCTAGAATGGAAGAATGGACGATGACAAAGCGGTGGCCATCCATGCTCACCCACTAGGCTCGTCCAACATAAGTTATGGAGACCCCCGCCAAGAAGAACAACACCATGCAGTTAGGCTGACAGTTGCAAAGGGACCCTTGAAGCGCAAGTCTTGAAGGAACCCGTGCTAAGGACGGAACACATGAACGTCACCCCACTTGCCATGGGGAATACCAAGATAGAACTATATACGGGAAGATCGGGACCTCCACGATGACAATCGACAATACAAACATAGTATGAGAGCTCAAGAATTGAATTGTCAACCACCTTCACAACTATGGAGGAGGATTAACCTAAATGTACCACGAAGTGCCACCAAAGCTGGGCCGGCCCAAGCAAGCCTAGTATAAGACCTAGCCACCAACAACGGTCCCACGCCAACGTAGGCCTTGGCTGGGAATACTAGCAGCCCCAGATTGGGATCAGCTACATAAGCGGGGAGAAGACATTTGTCAGGGATGTCCCTTGCCAAGGGTAATTCACGAGGTCCTTGATGCAGCACACACAGAACCGGTTGCTGGACACCTTGGAGGGGAGAAGATAACCGGGAAGGCCCATAGATAGGACTAGGGTGGGCCACAATCCTACAAGACGCCATCAAGGAGGCAAGGAGCGGCAGTGGCGGACAATCACCACGACAAATAGCCAACGGGAACCGCTTTGAGCTGTGCATCTACCCAGACGAAGCCTTAACCAAGGCACCCTAGGACGAAGTAGCAACCACAACAGGGTGCCCCTAGGGAAGTATGATAGTGGTGGGGCGGCACGATCGGTAGGAAGGTCCCAACTGCACATATGGCAAGCTCACAGGGTCACATGGTCCACGAGGGTGGATTGCACATGTAAGGCACATACTACGAGCAAAGTCATCCAAAAAATTTGTGTGTCCTATGGAGGCCAAGTAAGAACATCCAAACTTATCGCACCCAGATACTCCATATTCAAGGATCTAATTGAGTGACCTGACATCTGAGAGGTCAGAAGGCAAATGTGCCTGCTCGAGTTCTTCAACCTCCCTTGGGGAGAAGTGGAGAACCCAAGGTTTGTCGAGATAGCTAGACAGTTTATTCAGTCTACACAATTGGTACCCAGGGAAACCAAGCAAACAGGAATCCGGTTTTGTTTAGGTGGCAGCACATCCTTCCACGTAAGGTTCATTAGCTAGTAGTAGTGTTCTAGTTACTAGAGGACGCCTCATAGTGGTAGAGCTGTTGGAAGCTGAGCTGTAGAGGTCCCCCACCGGAAGGAACGAGGCATCACAACCCAAGGGGGGCAAACAGGGACAAAAGGAGGTGGCCGAGTTCGTGGCACTTGTAGCCTTCATATTCATCGAAAGAATGAAGAGGCAAATCACCACGCAATTAGCAAATGCCCTCTGCAGTGCCTAGGAGGGAGTCATGGTAAACTGGGTAGACTACTTCAGGCATTACATAGTCCCGGCATTAACCCACGGGATGCACGGAGTTCAAACCGGGTCCGAGTAGAGACTTTCCATGGCCGGTCATATTAGTGTTATGGTCGCCAGCCTAATTGGTCGAGTTGCAACTCCAATACCAGCACAGCTTCGGGCTGATACAATAGGAGACACAGAGGAAGGAGAGCAAGCCAGAACAAGTTAGGCAAATAAAGGGGAACAACCAAAAACCTCAGAGTCATCATGGAAGCAAGTGAGAGACAACACATCCCCTGAGCAGGAACAACCCAGGTACCAAAAACCCCGTGAGAAGGGGTTGAGGCCCCTAACTACAGAACCCATATGGGCGGTCCCTAGCAGTAGGACCCCCATTACCACTAGATTTGACACCAAAGCGGCCGGACAACCTATAGGACTAGCACAACCAGACAACCCGATGGAGACGGGGGGTGATTCCAAGGAGGAGCTCGAAGATACCTACCAACATTTCCATGCCGATGACGGTGGCCTCATCAGCTCCCCTCAAACTTGCAAAGGCCTTCAATCAACTGAGGGAAGCAATGGCGATGTACAACAACCTCGACTTAACGGGCTTAACTAAGGAACACAATGCCATAGTAGCTAAGCTTACATAACAGTGTCATGCCACATAGAAGGGAGCCAAGAAATATAGGGAACTGTTGCTGTAGGGAGCTCAATAGTGTGAGATTGCAAAGAGGGGGCATAAGTATGTAGAAGAGGCATGGAGCTCGCTAGTGATGGGCCTCGTACAGGGTAGGCACGACAACCTCCAAAGACTCCACGACCACCTCAGGCACGCCCGCGAGCATGCCTAGCGGAGAAAGAGTGGCAAAACCACAAGCTCGTGACAAGGATCGAACAAAGGGAGAGGAGCTCAAGGAAGCCCAAGAGAAGTTGGCAGCTATCAAGGAGGAACTACACCATCACATCACCCAACTTGCAGAAGCCAAGGCCACACTCAAGACCACTCAGGAGGAGCCCACACTGATAGAACAGTTAGCGATCACCCCGTTCCAACGAAGCCTAGTAGAACCCATTGCGAGCCACCATCACAGAGTTAGAGGAGCATGCCCAACAACAGGCCCAATTGCTTGCAGTAAGGGAGCATGAGTTACAACATTCGCACGAGCAAATCTGGGAGTTGGAAGCCCAGTTGAAACAAACCTAGAAGCAGGATGAGGTAGGATATGAGGAGAAGCTACAGGGAGCTACCGAGCTATAGGATGCGACAATTGCCTCCCTCAAGCTAAAGCTAGTTGTAGTAGAGAATGAAACCACCACATACGCAAGCACTATGGTGTAGGCTAGGGCTAAGGAGTGCATGGCCAAGGACGTGCCAACAAGTAAGTTTGGGCATTTGGTTGATGGTGGTTTGACCACCATCAAACTGCCAACCCGAGCAAACAATTGAGTGGTGAAGGCATAGTGGGTATTGATTGATAGTGATAGCTATCAGGCAGCACTGTTAGTGAGCTAGATCTAATAGTCCGGATCAACTACCAAGGTTCTCCGAACAACATGCAGAAAGGAGGCACATTAAGACCATAGGACAAGACCCAATTGCAGGGTAGTAGACTAGTGGGGGTGCCACTTGGGCCTATGACCTAGCACCAGCCAACCCACTATTTAAGCAAGAAGGTAAGCAGTGGGTAGAGGTCCTTCTAGTTTGTCTTCTTCTAGACTGGCAATATGTATATCTCTTATGTCTACCAACCCATTAGTACATGGACCCTCAAAGTGTCTGGGTAGAGGCCACCACCACATCCTGCATATCCCAAGGTAAAGGCCAGACCCTGACTTGAATCCTTAGAACTGGGTGTTGGCAACAACATCTTGACGATCACTAAGGCTACATAAGTCACTCCACATCTAGCCTACGGAGTCCCCAATGACCAACTTGTCCAACCCCCAACTAGAATATTCAAAATATTCTACAATCTACATCTATATTTTGAATAGTGCAAAATAGTCATAGATAAAGTGTAGTGTATCCCTGTGGTGCAAAGGGTGAAAGGTCAAGACTGTTTTTGATTGGTGGTATTCACATATTGTGCATCTAGATCCTCTCTTAGCTATGGAGAATGAGATAGATAGTGTCATAACCTTTCCCTTTCCCCTTAAGCCAACAAGGTAAAGGGCCAATTGGTGTTTTTATGAGAGAGCCCTTGGTCATGATGACCTAGGTTTGCTTGGGTCTTTCTCACATATCCCTCAGCCCACTAGGTTAGAACTATGACAGATAAAAGTGTCATGGTATGTTTGAAATTGCTTATAAAATTTATAAAGATACTTATGTTCTAAATTGCATTGCAATTGAATGTGATCAATCTAAAGGTTGAAGAACTGAATGAGATGGAGGCTTCAAATGTGATTGAGTTGAAAGTAGAGAGCTGATGGAACATGTTGAATGTGTTGGAACATGTCATATCATGATAGAGAATGTAGAGATTTAGTGTCTTTCTGATGAATTGGACACGGCTAGGAAGTGCAATGCTGATTTACAGCTAAAGCTTTTGGCTAAGAAGTGCAAGATTCAAAGTCTGAAGAGCAAGATTATTAATCTTAAATTGATTTCATAATTTGAGATTGAGACTGTAGGTTTGCAAAATCTGTGTGTGATGCTTGTTCTTCTTATTATTTAAATTTTAATCACATACTCTTTAACAAAAGAAGATAGTTGACGAGTGTGTTTGAGACATATAAGAAATACTAGGCTCATATGATACACCAATGTCATGTTCATGCTAAACTTGCTGCTACAAGAAACATATACTTTTGAGCATATGTATATTCATTATTGTATAATTTGCATATTTAAAGATGTGTGTGTGCCATTGTGTGGAAAGAAAGAAAACTTAGTATATAACACATTATCACTATACAAAGAATCAAAGAAAGAAATTTAGTATATAACATGTTATTATACAAAGAATCAAAGAAAGAAAAAATTTAATATATAACACATTATCACTATACAAAGAATCAAAAGATATGTTTAACCATGTGTCCGTGTTTATAAATCTATAGGGTTGTAAAGAGTTGTCTCATTGACACTATGCTTATTCTTCTTTTTATTTAAAATTTAATTTCATACTCTCTAACAAAAAAAATTGTTGATGAGACATATAGGCAATACTAGGCTCCTATGGTACACATTGTTCAAGCTAAACTCGCACATGTAATATATATTTGAGCATATATCCTTGCACATCATAATAGATAAGACCAGTTCGTTGAGAAAAATGTTAGTTATTGATTGCAAGCCCCCTTGATTAGGAGTTAATTGTAAAGACTAATGAAATAATGAGATTGGGTGTTTGATTTTTGTAATGTTTGTATGAGTTTTTTTATTTCTCGAAGTATTATAATAGTAAATCATTTTTTAACTCCCGAAGTATTATAACATAGTAAATAATTGAAGAAAATAAACAAAATTAACAATATACCATTTGGGAAATTACAATACTATTTTGGTAACACAAAAATTAAGTGTGTATATATATATATTTGAAAATGTACAGAAATAAAATGCTTGGGTGTATGTGTCACTTTTGTCTCTACCAAGAACCCTAACTCCTTATGCCTAAACTCTAAACTAGTTTAAGATGGCTATGGCGCAACAAGAAGAGTTTCTTCATCACTCCTCCTTCGTTGTTAATCTTAAGAAATTAGAAAATTTATATTGTGTAAGTACAAGTTTCAATTTGAATAATGTATTTGATATATAATGTGCTCTGTGTTATTGTGAGTCATGTTATAAATTGTGTACAATTTTCTCAACCTTTCTAGAGCATTCCTTATGAGTTCTTTCGTCAAAGTGGTTGTTGTTTCGATAATGGTATTGTTATAACAACATCTCGTGGTTCATGACACCTAAGAATCATGCAATGTGGTCTATATGTGTATTTTGAAAAGGGTTGAAGGCAATTCTCCAAATACAATGATTTATCAAAGGATGATTTTGTAATTTTTGAAACTTTAATATGAGAGAAAAGGTTTATGCTTCATATGATGTTTCAAAGGATTTCCTTTATCATATTTAAAGTTTGAATACACATATGTACATAGTGTAAACACTTTGTAATATGATTATATTCAATTTATATGTATAATATATATCTACAAAGATATTAATATATGTACACTATATTACACATAGTGTTTGTGGAATGTGACCTGAACACTAACATCTTCCCAATCATGCTGGATGAAAGGATGTTGTCATTGTCCACTTTAGGTAACAAGTACAACGAATATATGGAGAGGTCAGTCCACTCCATGAGGTTGCTACTGGAGCTTTACTTGTCAGAGAAGGGTTTAGTTGCAGAGTTTACTGCTAGAGTTGGATCAATATTCAATGTTGTTGCCACTTCAAGACGTCACGTCTACTATTTAGAAAGAAATGCTAACTCGGAAGAAGATGTGGTGTGGAATGAGACAGAAGATGGCAATGAGTACTTCAACATAAGTTCAAAAACACTTTGTGCGGTGGGCATCCTTGATGAACACATTCTAACATGCAAAGTGGCCCCCGAGGTAACTCAAGAAATGATGCCAACATGACAAACTTGCAACCTTGTTATTATGACACTCTTTGAAATTGTTGCCATCATGTTGCATCTCTTCCTTAACCCTTTCAGCTTCCTTGTACACCGAGAACATTGCACATTTGACAATACATAGACAATACTTGCATTTCAAAGAGACTGCAAGTCCCTTGCCTAACAACTTGTTGACAATGAGGCATGGGAGTCTCCTTTCCCCTCCAATTGAAAAAAAATAAATAGACAACATTTATCCTTTATTATGTAGCATCTGCATTTGAAAAGCTTTTTCACCGGATTGCAAAGCAATAATTGTATTTTTCATCCATAACGAATACTGTGCACTTCTGTAAGGATGGATTGTATCAACTTACCACTGTCTGTATTGTTATGAATGTGAAATATTATGAAGTCTCTAGGTAGTAGAATGTTGTAGTTGAGAAGTTGTGGAATGCCTTCCTCACTTATTGTTCTCTTGTTCCCATCCCAAAACAATTTCACCCTCCACTGAAATTTGACGTCATTCTTTACATACCATAAACTCCACTCTTCTACTACCCAGAATCTTGTGAAGTGAGATGTCCCTAGGGACATGTTGAGGGACAAAACTTTGTTAAATCAGTTTTTGGGAGATTTCTTATCAAATGCATTCAATCACGATCATCCATCCTTATTAATGCATACGAGAATACGGTTTTATGCCTCCTCACTGCTAAACTCCTCAACAATTTTGAAGGCTAGCATCGACGACATTATATTAGACATTTTATAGAGAAAGAATATACAAAGATAACCACTAGGAAACAATTGCATGTAAGATTTACTCATACCTATTTAACTTTGTAGAGGAATATAAAATTTTAAACTTTGTTGTTGAACATTGTTATAAATTATTCCATGCTCACTTTCTATGTATATGGGACCTCCACATGTGCTAGCATTTTGGTTCCACAATTTTTTGGAAAATAGCATTGTAGACTATAGAGCAATGTGTTATTTTCTCATAAACAACTTTCATTCTAGCAACTTCATGCGTCTGAAACAACATTGATAGCATGTTTACATAAATTTACTACATGCTCATTTCCAAATGTTACTGCCGTCTTTGCCACTTCTTAGGTCGTCTTTCACTATTTATTTAATAATGTGGCAGAGTCACTTGGCAACTATTGTTATTGTCACACTTCACTTTCCTTTTCAGTGACATCGATGGCCTTCATTTTCTTCTCTCCAAGGTTTGTGCACCATCAACATGGACAGCTCAACTGGTTGTGCCAAACAATTGGAGGGCATTTGATATGGTGAAAAAACAAAGCCTCTCCGCCTTTGTTATCATCACCGAAGCATGTGCTATGCACTCTATTGAGAATCCTCATTTGGTAAGTGTTTTCTAACCTAATGCTTCACGCTTTGTCATGTCTTCATAGCATGTTGGCCAATCCTTTACTTGCTCGAGTATTCTAAAGTAATAAGAGAGTGTGTTTGGATGTGGTGAAGACCGGTTAGGCATTCAGTGTAGAGTGAGATGCCACTCTATTCAACATACATGGATAAGAACTTTGTGAGTTGTTTACGTTACACTATGTGTGTGCTAATGACTATTTCATGCTCATTCTTGACGTTAACAAGATCATCGGAAATTTGAATATTTAAAGACAATTTCACGACAAGAGAAGATTTTGTGTGGAGTTGCAAATGTTATTCATAATGTAACATGCTAAAACATTTCAATTATACACTAAGTGTAGTACATTTGGTCGCATTCGGTTAGTCTTGTTTACATATTATGTATGTTCCATTTAACTCCTTTCACAAAAAAATAGTTTTAGGGTTTGTCATAAACTTTAATGAGTTTATGGCGAACCCTTACAAGTTCATCAGGAACAAAGTTAAGGGTTTGGCATAGGTTCGCAGAAATTGACCTCAAAACCTAAGTTGACCAGTTTTGACTTGTGTTGACTCATTGAGTTAACTCAACCGATTCACACTTGCTTAGAGTATAAAGTGAACACCGAATTTTATTTATTTCTTTGTTTTGCCTTGCCTTCTACCCAAAATTTGAGAGATATCTCATAGGAAGTTTTATGGTACCATAACAATAAAGGAACTTGGGCAGGTAGGCGATTGGCACGTGCATTGTTCTGCCTATATATTGGCTATTCATTTTAGAATGTTTCAAGGATGAGTCCATGGCTCGGATTTAAGCTACTTAGTTCATGCATATGCTATCTTCAATTGTGTGTGCATGATAAACTTAAACTTGTTAGTTATAGTAAGACCATCTAGCAGTAATAGTTACTTCTAGTAAGATCATCTGAAACTTAAGTTGAGCAAGCTAGGAAGAGCAGAAAGTACGCTTTACCCAAACCTGCAAAAAGCTCTAAGTTAAGCAGGCTCTAGCTAAGAAGCTACAGAAATTTGTCTAACTTTGACTAACTATATAAATTAACTCGGCACAAGCTATTGAACTGCAGTTCAATAATCATTACATTAAATTAGATACCAAATAATAATAATGCATTTAATTAGTTATGTATATTAAGGGATTGGTTTCACAACATAAATTTCATAGTCAAAATTGAATAATATCTGAATAATGCCACACATAAAACTTATGTTTAGCTTTGACTAAGTATGGAACTTCAACTTGGTTCAACAATGATCACATTAAATTACATACAAATAATCTTAATGATTAGTGACTTTTTCATAAAAGCAATGCATAACAAACTTAAAATTAAAACTAATAAGTTAACAATAGGTGCATTTGAACCCATTTACATGTGTACATTATGGGATTGGTTTCACAACATAAATTTCATAAATATAGATTGGCCACATATAAAATTTATCTTCTTAATTAACAATTAAATACTAAAACATTAGTGCAATTAACAATTTTAGCACCAGATCATTATTAAGCTCATTTTGGCAGCAGAATGCAAACACTACAGCTGCATTCATTTTGCTAATCACTCAAATGTTCTATAATCATATTCCTTAAACAAATGGCAAAATGCAACATCTGGGGGTTTGCTATATGTGAGCTGCGTGCCTCCGTACCAAAACCAGAGAATATTCTGATCATTAAACCTTGGTGGCACCTCAACAATATTTTACACACTAAACTATGTATTGGTGACGTCTCTTAAAGTCCTCGGCCCAAGTGAATATTTGAATGACAAAATGATTTTAAATAGATCTTATGCTCATTAATGTTTTTTAATCTTCCCCAACTGATGCACTCGAGCATCCGTGTATATAATGAGTAGTAGATACATTAAATGTAAATTTGTACATAGAATGCACTAAGGATTTTAGAAAAAAAGTGATAGATGTAACAATCCTTTATTTATTCTTCTTTTGAACCACCATTTTTTGTCTTTTTCATTTTAGGTGGATGAACAACGTCAGCCTATTGGTTTGTTGATCATGTTTTATGTGGAAGCTCTACCATGGATTATTTCTTCTTCTTCTTGTGTGAAATCTCTTTCATGATTTTAGAGATTGAACAATAGGTTGGCACTCTCTTATGTTTCTGCATTTTTTCACTTTTCTTTTTTCTTTTAGGGAACTTTCCGATTTTACAAACTTACTCAACTTCCAAGCCCTTGTGGGTGTGGACTTCCTTTTTAGTACATGTTTATTTGATTGTTCTATTTCTACTTCGGGGTTGCTATTATTTTCCATTATCATTATCATCTTCTTCATCCTTAAATTTCGAGCCATTACTTGAACTTTCACTCGACAACAAGAATTTTATTAAGTTAAAAAGTGGGAGCCAATGTTAGGGTTGAGAATCCTCAGTGCCAAGATCTTTAACAATTTACACTCCTAATCACCAAGGATGTGGTTGAGAATCCTCGACACTGAGATTTGCGCACAACCTCATCTTTTTTAATACAAACATATCACTTTGTTCAACCATGGACGTTGTAACTAAAGTGGGCATGATACGTGAAAATGGGAATATAAAATAAATTACTAATTAATACTTAAGTTTTAATTATTAATTAATCATTTAATTAATATGTAATTAAGCCTTAAATATTAATTAATTAATTAATTAATCCTTCAATAACCTTACTTAGTAAGGAATATTCCTAAAATATCTTAGAATATTCATATTATTCTAAAAATAGTTTACAATAATGAAGAAATACTATCAAACATAATTACAAATGAAATCATTTCTTATCAACATGTTAATTTTTTATAAATACTTTCTTCCTAACCATACAGAGAAATCTCCTCATTTTGTCTAAATCATCACTCTCCGGATTAATCAAATCATTTTGGTCAATATCTTGATGTTGTTGCCACCACTAACACTCTCACGAATGCAATTGGGAGTTGCCATCCTTGTTAATACATAAGATGTAATAAGACCAGGTCTGCATAAAGGCTCATCTAAAAATGACGTTCCTTAAGAATAATATTATAAAGCGCCCGTTGCTATCCTTCATTTTATAAAATTCAAAATCACGAGAAAGAAAAGCTTCAGGAAATGTTGATACGGTGGATACTGCTCACAAAAATTTTCGAGATTCTTCTTTCTGAGGCACGTATCCAAGTAGTTCACTAGCTCATCCATATATCGTATCAGAATATGGATCGAAAGTGATTGGATGAATACAAGCAATGTTTTGGTTGAGCATAGCCTTCTGAGGAGAGTCGTCTACTACTAAGATATGTGCATTCTTCATTATCCTTAAGCGACTGATCTCCCCATGAGTCCCAATTATTCTTTCATTCTTGAAGAAGTATGGCTTGCTTTCCTTTCTTATATTGTGAAATTCGAGAGGTTTATAACATATTCGCTGGTCAAAAATCCAATCTTTACGAATCACCTCTTCTGCAACACTACAATGTTTCTTAAGCAAATTCAACAGCGGTGTTAAGTTATGAATCTGCATGCATGACCAAATCCCCACAAGCGCACCCATCTCCTTAAGCTTTTGAAAGAGACGATCCAACCCTGGACGAAAAATAATATCATATCGAAATTTACCATGACAAGGAATGAAATCTCCTTGTTTGATTTCTTTTTTCCTATCCTCGGGCCTTTGTCGATGAAGCAGAACACCATTGACATCCAACAACACAATATGGCCATGAGTAACATGGATAGCGTTGCCTCTTGAATACTTTGCAAATCACTTGTTTGCTCCCTTTCACATTTATCCGTTGCACTATCTCGTTGCCTATCCCTTCATCATTTAATTGTACATCATCCTTACAAGATTCAGATATTGCATGCGCTGAAGAAATTGATTTCGGAACTGAAGCCAATAAAAATGATGATGAAAAACTGAAGTGGCCCCCATGGTAACGATGTTTTGAGCTGCATTATTATCCATTTCCTGCATGAACTCTGTCATTCTGACATGTGGCACAAGAAATTGTCGCCAAACCCCTCTCTTACCTCATGCCAATGCTGAAAATCCATGTTCTCAATTGTTTCATTACATCTGCAAAATGATAATTAGCTGACCTTAAAATTATCAAGGTATATTATTTACCTTGTTAATGTGTGACCCATGTTTGAACTAAAAGCTTCATTAATCCTTGAGAATTTATTTTCTGTACAAATATAAACGAAATATACAAAAATGCCTTATGTTACACTCATTTACAACTATTCGTCACTCTAAGAACTCATTAACAATTCTTCTTCGCTATTACCTTCTGAGTGAGGCGAAGAAGGTCTAAGCCGCTTGTGAGATGGTTCAAGATCTTCTGTATCTTCTATTGATGTTTCCATGGGTAATGGAGTGTGCGAATGTTCTGTACTCCTCGAGATAACTTCCGGTCTAATATCTGATTGAAGTTCGTCCTCAGACTCCGACATTGAACCAGATTCGTCTTCAGAGCTATCGCACTTATCGGAGGGAACTTTCTCAAATACTCCTTTATGGATTCGTTGGGGTAGTCAGTTGAGAACCTATCTATCCACTTGTTCAGGTCCTCAACCATGGTCTTATCCTTTTCAACGGCAAATACACATGTATGCCGAAGGTAACACTCCTTCAAGACGGACCCCCTAGTGCAGTAGTCAAAAACCCACGCATCACTGTGAGGACCCCTGATCAAGTTGACGATGCTCCGTGCCGCTTGACTTGTGATGTTTGGATAACGTACATTGCCGAATACGTCACTCTCACTATCGGTGTATCGGATGGAGGTTCAGGGCCGTTGGAGTGCAAACAGATGCCTGGCCAGTCATTTGGAAGTTTGAAATGTTTGGCGCATTCCTAACAACCAAGTGAACAACCGAATCAATGCACTTCGGATCAGCATCATTCATATAAAATCCTGTCCAACGATGTTTATTCCTTGGCAAAGGAGAAGGCAAAGGTATCGGTGACATGAGCAAGAATCAAGAAATAAATACCTGAAAACGTAGATATCAGTCAAGAGTGCAAGTATGAATTCAATAATAAATACCTTCTTTGTACATACTTGCACGACTAAGTTTCTCCACCAAATCCTCTAGTGTCCTGTCTGTCGAAGGATTTTTTGACACCCGCCGATCCATCACGAACAATTGAAACGGTTTCCTACAAGCAGTGATGGTACCCCATAAAGTCTCCGAATCCAACAACAAACATCTGTAGGGCTTGTCGTGATTCGTAGCATCCTCCTTTATAAGGTTCAACTCGGTTCTCCGCTGCTGAAGGACTGCCATAAGAGAAGGCGTCATCGCAATGTTCTCCTTTTTGGCGTTGGCGTGCAATAGATTCTTGCCCAGATCTTCCGATTGATTCACCCATTCGACAAGCATATCATCATTTGTCACATGCAAATATTTGCTGACCTCTTCGTATGTTGAAGCCGAAATCCAACCCAGTTTGTGGCAGTGTATTCCCAACCACTCCTTGAAGTGCCTGACCGTCTTCAACTCCATTGCCTTGAGATGAAAAGGAGAGGTGGGTGCTGTTGTTAATCTGTAATTTGCCATCAATCACCAAATCAGCCAAGACTTCCATCTCCTCCATCGTTGTTCCATTTAAAGGCTTCAACCATGTGAGCTTGAAATCGTTGTCTACATCCTTTATAGATTGAACAGACTTAGCCTTCGGCGTCTTACTGGGTTTCTTTGCAGACTTCTCTGAGGGCTCCACTTCACTTGTCTGCTTCTTCTTCAGTGTTCCTTTTGCAAAGGATTCCATAATCCCCAACCATTTGCAAAGATCCTATCCTCGGGACAAGAAATCAACATCATCAAAAAGGATGTTTCCTTCCCGCCCACCTGGGCAAAATCAACTGCTACAATTTCTTCAACTCTCTGAGAAAAAAGACAGATTAATATACCGGCGAGATAAATCCCGCCCAAACAATTTGCTTACCCGGTAGTCCGCAGATTGTGTATTCCCTGCGGTAGCTCTTTGTGGTCGCTGAAGAGATTCCCACACGGCTCGCGTGTGTTTGAACTTCTCCCATATTTTGCTGTTGTAGTGGTTGGTGTCTGCAGCGTCCCATTCCGCCGATAACTTATGGTACTGCTCGATTGTGAGATTCGGCTTCGCTAAAAACGCCGATCTTTTCGTCAGCTTCTCACGGGTATGCTCGGAAAGTTTTGTTGCCATCGTTCCTTTGTTGTGTTCGTCGAGAAGTCGTTGGGCTGCCGTTATTGTGTGCTGGCCACTAATGATGTAGTACTTGATGATTTTCTATTCTCCGTCTGAACCTTCCTCATTTGTTCCGGTGTTGTGATCCACACTTTGTCAGCGCCTTTGTTTCTCTCGTAGTATGCGCACAAAACAGCATTATGTGGAACGGTGTAAGAATTGTCGTCCTTCATCTTCTCCATGAGCTCAGCTACACGTTCCTGATTGAGTGGCCTGTAATTGAAGTTTGGGTTGACGCTGCAATACTTAACCCTACACTCGTAAATCCTTCATCCAACATCATTTCCTTGTGGCTTATTGCAGCATGGGACGCCACAGGTGCAGCTGACAAAACGACGATTTTCTTCTACGATCCGAATCAACATGTGTGATCCCCGATTGATGCTGTTCTAATGTTCTCGGCACACTCTTCCAGCTCCCGAAATTTGCTAAGCAAATTGAACGTGATCTGTAAAGAACCTGAGACCAAGCCACCCTCTCAATCTCCTTATGATGTCGCTGTGTTCTTCTTCAATGTGAAGAGGGACGATTGCTCCACTTGTGATTTTTGTATTGTGAAGCAATATCTCTGAGAATACACCTACTCGATGAGTCTGAAGATCTTCGAAGTAGACATCCAGTTGGATCCCCTCCATAGATGGGCTTTCGTTGAGTTGAAGAAGAACTCCACGGTCAACATCATTAGTGAACACGTGAACGTCATTATCCACAAGTCGACAAAACCACCCGAAATTAATGTTGTAACTGGACCTCTGGATCCGAGAACGTGACATTGGATGGAACAAGGCATATGTGTCGAGCATCGTCAATCTGGGTTCAGCATGCTTTCGGATGCTTGACTAGCACACCCACTTTCCATTGTTTTGCTTGTCCATGCGATGTGACAGAGGTTAGTTTGACAGCAACCATGGTTGTTCCAATGCGCTTCCCGTTTAGTTTGAAATATGGCCAAGTTGATTCCAGAATCCCCCTGCCCATCTCTTCTCCTGCTCTCGTCTTTAATGTCACCTCAATTCCACATCTGAATACAAAAATGATTAGTTCAAGCACATATCCGAGTATAACAGATTTTATTTTAATTCTTACCCAGAATTTGACGACGACTCCATACTAATGACTCGATCTCCTTGTTTAATTAAATCGTCCTTCTGCAAAATAATACACTATGAATACAAATCATATAAAAACGCACACACACTTGTATAAACCCGAATATACAAAAATAATACACAGAGAGAAGTGACGGAATTAACTGTCCAAAGCTCACCTTTGTGCTAGTGCAAAAGAAAGATAACATTTCGTTTTAGAACCACCACAAATGTGAGCTCTGGACAGTTTTACATAGATTCCTAGCTTTTACTCGAAATATTATGATAAGATGATAAAAGTAAATAAAATGAGATATGCAACTTATATATACTAATACACATATATATTCACATGGAAGGTGCGGCGGGATTAATCTCGCCACCCCTTCAATGCCTCCTGAAAGAGTGGGCGGGATTAATCTCGCCACCTTTCTGGAGGCCTTGAACGGGAGTGCGGAATTAATCTTGCCACCCTTCTCGGTCTCAGAGAGAACTGGCAGGATTTATTTGCACACCCCTTCAGTGACTCCAGAAAGGAGGCGGGATTAATCTCGCCCACCATGTAAGGGATGGTTAAATGAATTTCGCCACCCTTCCCAGTTCTCTCCATTGGTATGTTGTAAACCTTCTACGTCTCAGACAAAACGTTTGGGATTGGTCCGACTCACCAATGGAGAAAAAGGAAGGGTGGCGGGATTCATTCCTCCAACAGGCATTGAAGGCTCGGCGGGATTAATCCCGCCGCTCGGGCCTAGCATGCGGGATTAATCCCGCCGGACGCCAATTCCCGCGAATCGGGCGGGATTAATCCCGCCGCCTAGGCCCTTCAGGCAGGCCTTTGGCGGCGGGATTAATCCCGCCCGATTCCGCAGGGCAGCGTACGCGGGATTAATCCCGGCCCAGGCCCTTCACTCGGGCCTTAGTCGGCGGGATTAATCGCCGACGCCAATGCCCTGTGCGAATCGGCGGGATTAATCCCGCCGCCTAGGCCCAGGCAGGCCTGGGCGGCGGATAAATCCCGCCCGATTCCGTGCAGGGCATGCGTACGGCGGGATTAATCCCGCCGCCCAGGCCCTTCACTCGGCCTTAGTCGGCGGATTAATCCCGCCGGACGCCAATGCCCTGTGCGGAATCCGGCGGGATTAATCCCGCCGCCTAGGCCCTTCAGGCAGGCCAATGGCGGCGGATAAATCCCGCCCGATTCGCGCAGGGCATGCGTAGGCGGCGGGATTAATCCGCCGCCAGGCCCTTCACTCGGGCCCTATGCGGAGGGATTAATCCCGCCGAATAACCTACCTGAAATGGGCGGGATTAATCCCGTGCTACACTCTCACCATATAGCGGCGGGATTAATCCCGCCGCTACACACACACACACAGATATATATGTATATGTGTGTGTAGGAGAGTGCGTGTGTGTGCCAGAGATAGACAAATCAGATAAAATTATACAGATACACACACACACACATATATATGTATATGTATATGTATATACAGGAGAGTGCGTGTGTGTGCGAGAGATAGATAAATAAATAAAATTATACAGATACTGGTAACTAATATATGTATGTATACATATAAATTTGTTTTCACACACGCATACACACGATATACATATACACATATATATATATATATAATTATATATATATATGTGTATATGTATATCGTGTGTATGCGTGTGTGAAACAAATAAAATCATACAGATAAACAACACACACACACATATATATATATATACATGAGTGTGCGTGTGTGTGTAAGAGATACAATTAACAAATCAATAAAATTATACAGATACACACACACATATATATAGATAAATAATAGAATATATATATATAATAACAGATTATATATATATATATCTGTGTGTGTATATGTATAGTGTGCGTGTGTGCGAGAGATAGAGATCTATAGAGAAGAGAGAGAGAGAAGGAGATATATATATATATATATATATATATATATATATATATCTGTGTGTGTGTATGTATACGAGTGTGCGCGTGTGTGCGAGAGATAGAGATCTAAATTAATTATTAAGATACAACACATATAATATATATGTGAATAAAATAAATAAATAAACTCAGAGGAGTGTGCGTGTGAGAGAGAGAGAGAGAAGGAGATTTCGCCGCTGCCACGCGCCTTACAAACCTAGGAATATACTTAAACCTAAAAGGAATAGAATATATATTAACCCTAATCGAATATTCCTTCTAAGAATATACTTAAACCTAAAAAAATAAACTATAGATTCGCCCTAAACAAATATTCTTTCATTATATTAGCGTGTGCGTGTGCGTGGGTGTTCACATACACCCCAAGAATAAATATTATGTAAGGGTTTAACACGTGTGTGTCCATAGAGTGTTAAAGTTTCACATGCAGCGATACATATATACACACATAGTATTATACACATAGACATACATACATATTAGTACATATTAATATTAGAGAGACAGAGTACAGGATCATGTATGGTGTGTATGTATGAGAGAAGAGTGACAATAATATTACATGGTGTGTATGTTTGAGAGAAGAGAGACAGTACATATTTATATGGATCATGCATGGTGTGTATGTATGAGAGAAGAGAAAGAGTGTTAACAAATTAAATTCATACACAATGTCATTGCATATATTAGTACACACATATACATACACACGTGTATACACACAGACATACATACATATTACATGTGTAATTCAATGTGTTACATAGGGTTTGGGTTAGGATGGATCATTCATGGTGTTTATGTATGAAGAGGAGTGAGTGTTATAACAGATATATATATACATATTACATAATATTCTAACATAGTACATATTATGGATCATGCATGGTGTGTATGTATAGAGAAGAGACAGGTTACATATTATGGATCATGATCATGCATGGTGTGTATGTATGAGAAAGGGATTATGCATAATGAACACTGTGTATGTATGAGAGAAGAGATAGAGTGTTAACAAATGAAAACCGTACACATTGCATATATTATTAATACACATATATATATACACACATGTATACACACAGACATACATATATATTACATGTGTAAATTCAATGTGTTACATACACACAGATTGAGTACATATATATCATACATGCGTTAAACATGATGTTTTTCAATAAAGAAGCAACATATAATTTCTCAAGTTTGGTTTAGGCAATTGCATGTGTGTGCATATGTGTTTTTGTAAGTGCTTTTAATGCGTGTGCACGTGTATATAATTTATAATCGTGTTTATATATAATATGTGCAAAACAAACATCGAATAATTAAGAAAATAATATTAATATACACACTATGAACATATTTTAAATTATACATAATAATATATGATTTTATCTAATATATAGCCATATATAGTTTAATAATATATATTAATTTAATATTGATAATAAGGTTTAACATTAGAATATTCTTGAAATAATAAGAAATTAATTAAGAAAATCCCATTAATATATACAAATGTAGATCAAGTATTGAAATAATTAACTAAATTAATTATGATAATCATGTTTAATATTGAAATATTCTTGGAATAATAAGAAAATAATAAAGAATATCACATTAATATAAAGAAGATTAATTACTCAAGTAATTAAGAAAATGAAATTAATATACACACTATGAACATATTTTAAATTATAATAATAATACATCATTTTATCTATATATAATTATATAGTTTTAATAATATATATTAATTTATATTGATAATAAGGTTTAACATAGGAATATTCTTAAAATAATAACAAATTAATTGAGAGAAATCCTATTAATATATACAAATGTAGAATAATTACTGAGATAATTAAGAATAAGACTAATTAATTATGATAATCAGGTTTAATATTGGAATATTCTTTAATATTAAGTAATAATAAAGAATATCCCATTAATAGTAGGAAATGTAATAATTATACTCGAGTAATTAAGAAATAATTAATAAATAGACTATGAATATATTTTAAATGATAATAATATATCAATTTATTTTTGTATTAGTGTATATATATATATAATATAACTCAATAATATATACTTGGATATTAAGAATGTGAATAATTACAAAATTCGTAATATTAAACAGCTTGAAGCACTTAAATAACATTAAATGCAATTTTAAAACACTCATTAGAATTGGAGAGTATATATGTCAGACTGTCAGTTATTTGTTTCAACTCATCTTAAATTTTCTTTTCTGTTATTTCAAAAATTTCAAATTTCTAACATAAGTATTATCAGTCTGACATGTAAATTTGAAAATACATTTAATTTCCCACTCAAATTCAGATCTGGTTCTTTCTCCGGCAAGGGTTTCTTCATTTCTTTTATTTTTCACTCTTCAGATTTTCTTTTTCTTCTTAGTGATCAGCTCAGGAGCGACATTAAATTAGGTGCGCTATTGTTTATAGGAAAGCACGGGCCTTCAGTGTTGTTTACAAGTAAGTATTATAAACAAATTTAAATATATTTATAAAGATTCACTCTCTTACATTCTCTCTTAAACTTTAGAATTTAGGGATTTAGGAATGATTAGGATTACAATATATTCTGTTAGGGATTTATCCGTTTAAATATACCTTTAACTTAATATTCTCGGTTAGCTGGGGCGGCGGATTAATCCGACCATTTTTTTTTGCCTATTTGAAGAGGTGGCGGAATTAATCCCGCACCATCTCTTTCATAGCTATGGCAGAATTAGTTCGGGCAATGCTTCTCCGCCTCTTAAAAAGAGCGGCGAGATTAATCCCGCCGATAACTCTCTCAACTGATATGATTTACTTGAATTTATTAGAAAGAGTTGTCGGCGGGATTAATCTCGCCAACCATTTAAGAGGGAGAAGGAGTAGCGGGATTAATCTTGCCACTACTTCCTGTTTTAAATATTTATGGGCAGAATTCATCCCGAATCTCTTTGAAATCATAGTTTTGGAGAGAGTTGTGGGAGGGATTAATCCCGCGCTTATTCCCCGTCGTCAGAGTTGTGAGCAGGATTAATCCGCCGCCTATTCTCCGTCGTCAGTGTTGTGGGCAGGATTAATCCCGCCCCTCTTCTCGTCGGAGGATTTGCGGTGGGATTGACTCTCACAGACGAGGAAGATCTGGCGGCGGGATTAATCCGCCGGTACTTCCTCGTCGGAGGGAGCCCGTGACGGGATTAATCCGCCGCCTCTCTCCAACGAGGAAGTATCGGTGGCGGGATTAATCCTGTTGACTCTCTCCGATGGGGTGAGTCGACAGCGGGATTAATCTGCCGACTCACTTTGAAGGGGTAGAGTCTGCGGCGGGATTAATCCCGCCCATCAGTTATATTAATAAAGCATGAGATATTTCTTTATACATAATTATGTTATTGACTGCATCATATTTAAGCAACCGCAATTATGATTTCTTAAAATATTGCATAAACAGTATATAATAACAATTATTTATGTGCAGGACTATGTATAATAT
>PUQB01000441.1:0-50000 GCA_003024785.1 Selaginella tamariscina
ACGTAATGCCCATGGCTACACAACCCACTAAATTCTTGTTTTAACAAGGAAGTGACAGTAGCATGATCACACTCCAAAAGTGTTTTACTTCTATGTAAGTAGGCATGAAGTCGTTCAAAACCCCAAACAACAGCAAGGCATTTTTTTAGTAGTGGAATAATTCCGCTCAGCCGGCGCGAGTACTCGACTAATGTAAGCCACCAAGTGTCGAATTGAAGGATCCACAACATCAGTTTGTATCAACACACTACCAATACCAACATCTAAGGCATCTACTCGTAAAATGAACAAACGAATAAAATCTGGGTATTGAAGCAATGGTGGAGTTGTCAGGAACTCTTTTAACTGATCAAATGCCTGTTGACACTTGCGAGTTCACCTGAAAGGTACTTGTGGACGAACTAACTTCCGAAGAGGGCAGTTCAATCAGTGAGATAATCGATGAATCGTCCCAAGTACTACACCTTGTAAGAAATGCTGGACTTCCTGTACTGTACGGGACGAGGGAACTCTCGAACAGCTCGCAACTTCATTGGATCCACCTGTAAACCCTCTCGAGATATACGGTAATCCAAGTAAATGGTGTTGGTGAATCAAACACACACTTTTCAAGTTTCAACTTCAGGCCAACTTCTCGAAATCGATCAAGAATGCGCCGTACATCACGAATGTGATCCTCCCAAGAACCAGACCCATGAATGAGTACATCGTCGATAAAATCGACAGTGATATCAGGCATATCTGAAAGAAGCTCATTCATCATGCGTTGAAAGGTGGCAGGAGCTGAAGTCAATCCAAAAGGCATAACCAAAAACTCGTAAAGACCAAATGGTGTTCGGAAGGCCATTTTTGGAATATCCTCCTCAGCCATAGGAACTTGCCAATATCCTGATGCCAAATCTGTCAGAGTTTTAACCCAAAGGGGCAACACGTGGCTGCCAGGTGGCCATTCGGCGTCATCACCCTGTGAGCAACGCTAAGTTTCCCAGAACAACCCCAACGACCCCTAGGGTTAGACTCTAATGCCCAAGTGGACAGGAGACTTTAGGGTTTAGCCTAAGTCTCCCTAGAATGTCTACCCCCAAAACCCTTGAGGGATAACCCTAGTTGACTTAGGGTCTTGCCCTAGAAGACCTAGACAGGCTCATGCCCTAACCCCCATCAAGGAGACGTGTGTTCCACACATACCCCGTGATAGAGCTAAGGCATTGTCACTTACCCTTGAGGAATCACCCTCATTTGGGGTACAACCCCTTTAAGGCGATAAGGGGTACCCTAAACCACGACTAACCCCTAAGGGTTTGAGTGGCCAAGTCATACCCTAGACCTAGGGCTAGTACTTAGTGAGGACATGAGTGTGCGCCGTAGGCGGACACGAGTGTTCTACTAAGCAAACTTCTTAAGGCTAGGTTTGGGATAACCTTAAGCACATGACCTTGTGAGTGCCTCATGAAAGGGCTTACTAATGAGCTTAGGTTTTCAACTCTTGAATTCCAAGGAAAACACTCCCCTAGCCAAGTGTGCAAAGCACACCTAGTTATGAAACCTAACCTCCCTTGAGCGGATGCCCAAGGCTTAGCACCCTAGTGCAAGCACAAGCATGTCTGTTTGTTAGAGTATCCAACCCCTTGGCGATAAGCCCATGACATAACCCCAAAGGGCATGCCTCGGACGTTGTACCATGTGACGTTTAGCCCAGCGTCACATCTCCATGGACACTGCCTTCCCCGATGTGGCCTATCATGCCATAACTCTTAGATTCAAGAGTTGCACCAAGTGCCACAAATGTGGCTCTTAAATGCCAACTCTAGAACCTCTTAGTGAACCCTTAGGAACTGGTAATGTGAACTTGTCAAACAAGATCCCACACCCACAGTTGGACAAGGACACGGATGTGCCTTGCTTAGACATGAGTGTTACACCTAGCTTGACGTGGAGGAGGAGGTTGGAGACAAGCCTCTACCTCTGCTTCTTGGAACGTGTCCCACAAGACCTCCCAGGCATGGATTCACCAACGTTAAGGGTAAGCTACCCCAAAGGTGGGACGTACCCCTAGCATCTAGAAGTTAGGGCAGCACAACAGAGGGTTGTGCCTTGACGACACAAGCTAGAGCTTGCATCGGGAGAAGAGTAACGAGCTCAGTCATGAACCCAGGAACCCTCACTTCTATATACTACCTTATTTATGTGACAGAGGCCCCCCCCCCCTGTTTTTCATGTTTACATAAGTGGGCTAGCACTGAATTTCATTCCCAGAGGGAACATACTTGGTGAGTTATCCATCGACCCCTAAACCCTAAACTGTCAAACCTGGGGGTATTTCTAAGCATATCCAACATGCCGAACTCACCGGAACTAGCCATTAATTCAAATGGGACACGAAAAACTAAGGTAAGAGTTTTCTAGATGGAAGTGCTAGCTTCGCCCAGAGTTTCTTGCAAATACCTAATGACACCCGGCCGGACCATCACTAGATATCCAAGTGCACTAAGCGGGCCTGTTTCTTCTACACCTAGGGCTTATCAATATAGTATAGTAGGTAACAACAGTCAACGTCCAAAGTAAAGAGGAGTCATAGTAAAAACTATGACAAAATCCAACTTAATAAATCATCGACTCTGACCCAAATGATCTAACAGATCGACAGAGTTTGGTAGTGGATAAACATCTTTGATGGTAACATCGTTGAGAGGTCGGTAATCCACACAAAATCATAGATCATATGCCCATGGACTCCGTGATGGACACACCGCTTACCAATCATATATGTAACAGCTGTTCACATGGCTGATAATTCTTTTGGTGACCTGCATCGAATTGGGACTTTGAAAGGCTTTGCATTGCCAGTGGGTATACAGTGTCGAGTCTTCACACGTGCACCTTGGGACAAATCAAATTTGAACAAACTTGCATACTACTGCTTAAGTTGTTCGATGCATTGTGCTCGATACTCAGGTGACGAATCCGACATTTGAACATGTTAAGATGAACACCCCCAAGACTGGAATCAAAGGAGCTATATACATGATACAAACAGCAACAAGCTTCTCTGGATGTAAAGGAACAAACTACAGGGACATAGAGTCCAAGCGTAATACAGGAGGAGAGAATGAAAAATCACACATACCTTTCGACTGCTTCAACCAATCACATCCCAGAATAATGTCAAAGACCTGGGAAGGGACAACCCTAAGAGACCCAAAGGGAAACTTACAATTGTCACCCAAAACCAGCATAGTCGAAGTGGTGTACTGTGATACTGCACGAGACTGCCCATTACCATATAAAATGTGCAAGACCTTATCTGCACATCTTAAGGGTAATGAGCACCAATGCGCTAGAGAAGTAGTTATGGAAGACATACTGGATTCTGTATCCACAAGCACTGTGACTGAAAGATCATTCACTCGTGCAGAAAATGTGAAAACTGGATGATCTGGTGGAACTTGCAAACCTTGATATGCATAGCGGAAAAAGCATATAAGTGAAGTCTCCATCGCACGGGATCCCTCCGTTGCCCGTACGATTATTGATTTTCCACAACAGATCCATCTACAAGAGAGGCTTCGTCATCTGGAAGCTCATCATCAGACATAATGGCTGCCACAAGCACACCATTCGAAACATATGGTCGCCAACCTGGATATGGTGGACGCCAATCAGGATATACAT
This sequence comes from Selaginella tamariscina, assembly GCA_003024785.1. Classification (NCBI taxonomy): domain Eukaryota; kingdom Viridiplantae; phylum Streptophyta; class Lycopodiopsida; order Selaginellales; family Selaginellaceae; genus Selaginella; species Selaginella tamariscina. The sequence continues at coordinate 3,673 of PUQB01000441.1, forward strand.
TGCATACCCGCCAAGTATTTCCAGGTGCCCAATAGGCCCAACAATGAACTTGATTGGGTCGACCTGTATTGTTCCGATTCCTCCTGTCACGAATCCGTGGATTTTGACCACCCCGGGCAAGAATTGGAGCAAGTGCAAGACGATTTCGTGGTGGTGGTCCATGGGGTGGGCCTCGAGGTCGACTATGAAAGGCTTGTCGTGCGGCACATATGCAGCAGCGTCAACTTCCATTGGATCAGCATGCTAAATAGGAGGAGCAAGTAACCCAAGGGGACCATGGCCCTCACCAGGCACCAACTCAAATCGTTGAGCTAGTGCAAAAGCTTCTTCCAATGTGGTAGGACGAAGAACCCAAATGAATCGAATAAGTTTGGGTCGCATAGTTGGCCATAACATATCGAGCTTAATGGGCTCAGGCATGTTAGGATATGCACGCCGAGCTAAATCCCTGAACCTAATACTGAACCGCATAACAGACTCATCGGGATGTTGTCGTATCACATGCAGTTGTTGGAAAGCATCATCTGAATCCTCAACTTTGCCAAACGTACGTTTGAGGCATTCTGTCAACCGATTACTATTGGCTTGAATCTCCACAGCCAATCCATTATACCACTTAAGCGCGGGGCCTTCCAAATAGGTAGGGAATTCTCTAAGAGCACGGGCCTTATCCCAACCGTAGTAACGAACAATAACTTGGAAATGATCAAACCAGTGGTATACATCATCTCCCGGATCACCACAAAAAGATCGGGTCGAACCCTCGGATTTGTGGCCTGTGAAGAAGATGAAGAAGTACTAGAAGCAGATCCCCCGGCAGAGCTTAGGCAGGGAAGAGGAGGACAGACCCTTAACAAAGCACTCCAACAACTTAGTTTGTGCATCAATAGCAGTAGCAATAATGCTAAAACCGTCTCTATATTCATTATCATAGAAACAAGAAAAGGAAAAGGCGGAAGAAAGGAATGCCCAACATCTCCACCAATGAAAGAGCATAATATATTCAGAATGTCAGATATATTCAACTACAAAAACCCTGCTTATATACAAGAAACCTCCTGCCACATGGCACACATGCAACACATGGGCCAGATCACCACCCATGTGTCACTACGCATGTGTGTATATACACATGCATATATACATTATGTTACATAATATACAGTATCTTACACCAGCTAATTGTATGTGTGTGCGTGTGGGTGCTACAGATACATACATACATGTATACATATCTCTATATGTAGAACACTAACAAGCATTTATGAATGACCCTTGGATATTAGATATATGCACGTACACGTACACACGTATCTATCCGGCTATAGTAATGCTGTATACACATATGTAAGAATGCATACATGTATCGTGACATAGATATATGCATATAGGCATACATACGAACACTCAGTTAAGATCTGCACATAAAGAAAAGAAATAATTACGACATAAGCTTACACACCCGCAAAAAGGAAACTGTATCATCAATACTGACCCTCTCTTCCACTTCACGGATGGCTTTTGTTTCAGCGCCTATAGCGAACTGCTTCGTATCGTTGCTGATCAAACTGCAAGAGAATATGTGTAGGTTTTACAATATATAAAACATAACAACACATACACATGTTGATAGCAGTTTCCATATTTTTATGCCGGCTCTAGCGAGTGTCTCAAGGCATGTAGACACGCCTTATTGCAATTTATTTATGAGAACGGTGGCTCCAATCAGCACAAGCTCCTTCTCAATAAGCTCAGCCACCTAGAAATACCAAAACAAATCAATATTATATATTCATAGTATATCAGTTACGATCTTAAACTTATTATTACCTCATCCAGCTCCTTTCACGATCACGTAATGCTGATTTCGCTTGAACAGATTTCTCGTTCCAGGATTCATATAGTTGTGGATCCTAGCCAAATTGATTCCAAATGTTAGGCTGCACGAAAATCTAAGTACGTACACACACATCACACCTTTATGTACACAAAAACGTCTGCATCTCAGACACACAGACGTGTATACGCTACAGACGCAAACTTATACACGTACCAGATCACAATATGCTAGAGTCCGAAGCCCATCAGCTCCGAACTTCTCAAGGTGATCGTGAGTTGCTTCTTTAATCTCTCCATTTTTACATGGCAACCTCTCATAGATTACATTATCGGCAACATGTTGAGAAAATTCAGAAACAGTATTCGAACTGAGCGTGTACAAAAATCATTAACCACAGTTAATGAAAATTGTTCATTAGTAATTTAATTTTTATTTCAATTAATCATTTTAATAAAAAATTATAAAAGTAATTATAATTAATGATGTAGTATTTTTTAATTTATTATAAACTAAATAACCACCCGTTAATGAAAATGGGTCAATTTCAATTTTGATATACAACATAATAAATCATGTATTTGTTCCTTAAGAAAATATTATGTAATGTATAAATATTTTTTTAAATTGCTGAAATTTATGATTTAAATAATTATTCATGTCTCACTTGTTAAAATTTTATATTAAGATATTATAAATATTAACTTAACAAGGGTTCTCCTTGACAAAACATGTTTACATGTACTTAAAGTTTTGAAACTTTATTCGTTATAATAATTTTTTAAGTCATTGAAATGTTATTGCATATTGACCCATGTAAGCACTAATAAATCATATCATTAGCATACAAATACAAAAATAATAATATTATATATTGCTTTAACCAAACAAAAATTTTACATCGTCTTTAATTAATTAATATACAAGCAAACAAAATTGAAGATAATAATAATAAACATCATTGATAAAGTTTAAATTAATAAATATGTTTAAAAATTATTTTCAAATGGTATAAAACCTTACCATTCAAAATGTAAAATGCACGATACTTATATCTTTTTCATTACTTTCTTTATTCTGAAATTTACAAAATTATAAATAAAAATTTTAACTTATTAGTCTTTACTTCATTAATTAATTAATAACAAATTGCTTAAGATGAAATCCATCTCTAACCTTTTTATAAGTAAGCCTTTTTCTCATAACAATACCTAATATTATGTAATTACATATAATTATTATTATTATGTAAATCACATATTTAATATATAAAACAATATATAATAATTGCATTGTCTATGTAAACAACCTTATTCAAATTATTTATTTTAAATTAAAATTATTAATTTTATGCAACACAAATTAATTTAGCTTCCTTAGTTCTTATTAATAGTAAAAGTAAAACATAATCATTTATATTTATTTTAAAGTAAGTAAAATAAATAATCAATTAATTAATTATTATATGTGTTTATATGTCTTATTTGTATGTTCATTCTAAATAATAATATACACATAGACATGAAAGCAAGTGTCTATGTATGTTTTATACATATAGATACACATATTTCTGCTTAAGTATTGTTAAATTAAGTAAACATGGATATGGCATCAGGCCATATGTGTACCTCTACACATTTGTTTATCAGAGTCATATTGTTATTAAATTGTATTTTTAGCATTTTATTACACATGAAATAACAACAAACACAATGAGTTCTTCACATGTGAAATGGTTAAAATTATAACTACATGGTTTGTTTTATAAATTGTTAAATTTAATCACATTTGAAACCCTTATTTAAACATTCAGAACTAAACTTTTTTAAAGTTATGTTTCCATTCAAATAAATGTGACCCTTATTAACTAATTTTAATAACTTAAGTTTTAGTTTAAAGAAGTCATTTTTTTTATTTATTTATTTAGAAAAAGTTAAGTAGAGCTGCTGTATATGGGTTGTTAATCTCAATTTAACATTAAAAATATATTTAATATTTAATAATCTTAGAGATTTTAATAAGTTATTTAATAAACATTAATTTTTATGGATTTTTAACATTGAAATTAAAATGTGAAATAAAAACATTCTAAATACAGTTGAACGTAGCACAGTCTGTTGTGCATTTCATAGATATGTTGAAATATCTGTGACGTAGGCTGGTTTTATTCCTGCGTGTGTACTGTTTCTCACACACACACTAACAATTAAAATATTCATACATAATATTTTATTAATGCAACAGTGTATAAATATATTTTAAATTGATATCATCTAGATTAGGCATCTTTCTTTATTTAATCAAACAATGTTATATTTTTTAATTATTTCAATATCTCCCTCTATAATTAATATAACTAAAAAAATCTTCACCCGAATATAAACTATTAAATATTAAAACTTAAAAACAAATCAGCTTGGAGGAATAAAAATTAAAGGTTAAATCTTTAATTGTGCATGTGCTATAAATAATGAAATTAATTAATTGTAATTAAAGGTGTATTTGAGTGTGCGTGTGTGTGTTATAAATATAAACACACATTGTTATACTTATTTAAGAATATGAACATTGAAATATGTGTGTGTGATACACCAGCTTGCTTTAAGGCATGCCTTCTCAGTACTTCTTCTTAAATGAGTACTCTCTCTCTCTCCACACACACACACACTTGGTGCGTACATATCCACGTAAAAGGAGAACATAAAGCACCTTCATCTCTCTCTCTCTCTCTCTCTCTCTCTCTCTCACACACACACACACACACATATGCAAAAGAGGAGATAGAAATTTAGTTATATCAATCCAAAAAGGGCACCTTTCGCAACATGAAACACCATAGGCAACACTTCAATCCATGTCGGTGAAGTTTATTAACCAAGCATCAGAATCTGTTACAAAATCATTTAACGTCTGTGTTTGTGTGTGTGCGCGTGCGTGTTGTGTTTAACACACACGTATATGTATATATATAAGACACGTATATATGTGATAGTAGTATAACGTACCTCAAGGAGAGTCGTCGTTCGCATCTCTGGCATAAGCTGCTCGAGCTTCTCTTCTTCCAGACTAGAGGAAGTCATTATGATAATATTCCACTTCTGGTGTATGATCCAACAAGGCCTCCAGCTTGACAGCATCCCAATTGCCCAGGTTGAGGTTCTGCTCCATACTCAAGTGCAAAAGCTTCAAATTGGGAAGGTCATCGTTAACGACCACACCGCACATATCTTCGCGATCCGTGAGCTTGAGCATGCACAGCGCCGGTGTTCTCTCAGGTTGACTATTGCGTCCAGCACATCAAGCTCACGCAACTTGGGTGTGTCCAAGACGAGCTGCACTGGTTTTCCGCCGGACGACACTTTGGACCGGAGCTTCTCCAGCGTGTTGGACTCAGGTCCCACACCAGGTCCTCGGTATCCACCAGCGTGGCTGTTATATCCAGCATCCGCAACCGAGGAAGAAGCTGCTCCAGCGTGCCCACCTTCACTTCAGACATATGAGCTGTGAACTGAAGAGTATGCAGCTTGGGGCAGCCAATGAGTCGAACCCACACTGAGGGACAGTCGAGAGGCTTGATGTCAATCAGCCCAGACTCAGTGTCTTGATCGCAAGTTTCCAGTGAGAAGCGTCAAGAGTGTCGGAGTTGGCTTCAATAATCCGTGCCACCAACTCCATGTTATAGTCGTAATCCGGATGCGTTCTCTGATACTCGATTGAACGAAGGTTCCTCCACTGCTGTATGTCTTCGTTGCACACACTGTGATCTTGGATACACACCTCTGTGGAAGAAAACAGACAAGCCAAAGTGAGGAAAAGAAGAAGACCGAGAGAGAGAGAGAGAGAGAGAGAGAGAGAGAGAGAGAGAGAGAGAGAGAGATGTTACTGCTCATCCTTGCTATGCTGAACCTAAGGACTCCTTGGGAGCGGAGCATTCAGAGGACATATATTTTTAATCATGATTGTTACACTGTTAGTAGGAGAGGAATATGCCATGTCAATACCTCGTACGGCCAGCGTGACACGGTCGTAAAGTCAGAGGCGGCAAACACGTGGCCTATTCGGTTTTTAAAATTGTTTCTGGATATTCTCAAACACTGTCACTAGTAGAAGAGGAATATTCCATATCAAGGCCAGGGTTATACCTCGTACCGTACGGCCAGCTGACACGGTCGTAAAGTCAGAGGCGGCAAAGACGTGGCCTATTCGGTTTTTATTCTCAAACACTGTCACTAGTAGAAGAGGAATATTCCATATCAAGGCCAGGGTATACCTCGTACCGTACGGCCAGCGTGACACGGTCGTAAAGTCAGAGGCGGCAAAGACGTGCCTATTCGGTTTTTAAAATTGTTTATTCTCAAAACACTGTCACTAGTAGAAGAGGAATATTCCATATCAAGGCCAGGGTATACCTCGTACCGTACGGCCAGCGTGACACGGTCGTAAAGTCAGAGGCGGCAAACACGTGGCCTATTCGGTTTTTGAAATCGTTTCTAACAGGAGAACATTCTTTGAAACAAACTCAGCGTGACACGTCGTAAAGTTCGCACGTGGCGGATAATGCTAATTTCCAGCATTAGTTAGAAATAACAGCAACGGCATATTCGGATAAAATGCTAGAATAATAGATTCATTTAAATAGTACAAATAATATAGTATCGTTAGCATATATATGTTATTAACTTTATAATGCATTGTTCACATTTCAAAAATAATGTAGGATGACTGGTTTAGGGCGTTCCACATAATAATATAAGGCACATAATTCCAGTGGTACTTCAGGGTTAACGCAGTTGATTCGTGTAAATGATTTGGTATATATAATTTTTTTTATTAATTACATAGTGTTTCTTGGTTTAATCAATTTTTCATTAATTACCACTAATACGAAGTGGCTGTATAACATATTAATTATTCATTTTAAGTGTAGTTTATATTTTACAAATGCTCGAAATTTTGGGAATAAACACATCGTTATTCGTTGTATTATCGGTTGATGCTGCTTTTGAATGCTTTACATATTTTCCACTTTTAGTTTCAAACTTAAAAAGAGATTATATCTTTTATTATAAATTATATATTTTATAATTTTTATTATTAAGTTCTAAGTTTTAATATTTTAATATTTTATATATGTACTGAAAGAGCCGATATATATTAAAATGTCAGATCCATTAAGCTACAAAAACCCTGCTTATATACAGGAGACCTCCTACCACGTGGCACACATGCGACACGTGGTGCTGACACATGGCGGCTAGATCACCACCCATGTGTCACTATGCATGTGTGTATATACACATGCGTATATACATTACGTTACATAATATACAGTATCTTACATTATCCCCCCCTCTGCGGTTGTGTAGATGGTGATGGATCTAATGGTCCTGGATCCGTGTGAGTTGGGCCATCTAAGGTATGACCGAATGTAGTCAACGAGTCTCGAACAACAAAACCGTTTCATTCGAACTACGTGAACTATCTCAACCTCATGAGATCCCACCAACTGTACCTGATACACCTGAGGACCAACCTTTCGAGAACTCGGTAGGGACCAAGCCACTTATGTAATAAACCAGTTGCAAGCCCAGGTGCAGTTAGCTTGGGAAAACGTACCAGTACTAAGTCACCGTCAGCATAGTCTGGTGGAGTTTGATGTCGTGCATTGTAAGAAGATTGTTGATGTATTTGAGCTCGACCAAGATGTTCAGCAGACTCTGCACGCAGAAGAGGTAAGACAGCATCCAAATGTCGAGCCCACATTTTCGCATCCTCGGCACGTGGCAGATTTGATGATAATCCCAATTCACTAGGCAACTTAGGATCATATCCATACAATGCCTTGAATGGAGAGATACCAATCGAACTCTGAATGCCTGTTACATAAGCAAATCTCAAGCATCGCAAATACCAATCCCAGTAGTGTGATTGAAGTTCACATACTTCGAGATCATACCCTTGAAGGTCCGATTCAATCGCTCCACCAAACCATCAGTTTGTGGATGATATGGAGAGGCAAATGAGTGTTTTACCCCTAACCTCTCACACAACACTCGGAATACCTCTGCAATGAAAGCGGGGCCATTATCTGATAACATCCGCTCTGGACAAGAATGCTGCAAAACCACATTATCGAACAAAAACAAAGCTGTTGACAGGGCAGTTGCATCCGGAAGAGCACCAACCTCCACCCAACGAGTTAAATAATCAGATACGACAATGATGTACTAGTTACCTTGAGAAGAACGTGGAAAAGGTCCCATTAAATCCACTGCAATTAACTCAAAAGGGCGAGAGACGTTGATGGATTCTAACACCCCATGGCCCGAGTCGTAGAGGAATTCCGAGTTTGACAAATGGGACAGCTCTGAATATACCTGATCACATCACCACGCATGCTAGGCCAATAAAAGGATCTGCGGAGCTTCTCCAACACTCGTTGGTGACCAAGATGACCTCCAACAATAGGCGAATCATGATATGCTCGAAGAAGGTGTGGAACATATGTAGAGGGCACAGCCAACGCCATCTGTCTTCTGGATTTGTCCCAATAAAATACAATAAACCATCCTGAAGTCGAAACTGAGCATGATATTGTCGAAACTGCGGTTCGGAAGAAGGACTTGCAAACGCATCCCGTAATTGCCTCGTCCACGGTTCACGTTTTTGGGCATCCTGCCACTGTTCCAAGGATGGTAAGTCGGCATCGAATACCTGAGGGGCTTGTATCAAACCGAATGCTGCAGCGACTGCATGAGCAGGCAAAGTGGAATCAGAAAGGGGTGCTCGAGAAAGTGCATCCGCATCCACCATTGTTCGCCCAGGCCTGTGCACCACCTTAAAGTTATATACTGGAGACGTAATGCCCATCTGGCTACACGACCCACTAATTCTTCCGTTTTAGCAAGGAAGTGACAGCAGCATGATCACACTCCAAAAGTGTTTCACTCCCATGTAAGTAGGCATGAAGTCGTTCAAAACCCCAAACAGCAGCAAGGCATTCTTTTTCAGTAGTGGAATAATTCCGCTCAGCCGGCGTGAGTACTCGACTAATGTAAGCCACCGGGTGTCGAATTGAAGAATCCACAGCATCAGTTTGCATCAATACACCACCAATACCAACATCTGAGGCATCTACTCGTAAAATGAACGGACGAGTAAAATCTGGGTATTGAAGCAATGGTGGAGTTGTCAGGAACTCTTTTAACTGGTCAAATGCCTGCTGACACCTGCGAGTCCACCTGAAAGATACCTGTGGACGAACTAACTCCGAAGAGGGGCAGTTCGATCAGTGAGATGATCGATGAATCGACCCAAGTACTGCACCGTGCCCAAGAAACGCTGGACTTCCTGTACTGTACGGGGACGAGGGAACTCTCGAACAGCTCGCAACTTCATTGGATCCACCTGTAAACCCTCTCGAGATATACGGTAACCCAAGTAAGTGGTGTCGGTGGATGTGTATGTGGTATGCTATAGTGGTTGTGATGGAGCTACTTTGGGCATCTGCTACGATTGGTTTGGCCTCGTTTGTTTGTGCTTGCTTTTTTCTTTGGTGTGTGCTTGTGAGCTGTGGTTTGGAGATTGAAGCTCGAGACAGTATCCGGGCGAGAGACTAGACCCGTAAAGGTCTGAATTGATTACTTTCTTTTTCGAACACTCAGCGATGCTTGGTTTAGGGGGATGGGAATAAGAGTAGGTTTATATAAAATCCGTTGGGATGTTTTTATGTACACTTGTATTTAGCCCCATGAATAAACTTTAAACATTCCTTCAAACCAAACACACACTTTTCAAGTTTCAACTTCAGGCCAACTTCTCGAAATCGATCAAGTACGCGCCGTACATCACGAATGTGATCCTCCCAAGAACCAGACCCATGAATGAGCACATCGTCAATAAAATCGGCAGTGATATCAGGCATATCGGAAAGAAGCTCATCCATCATGCGTTGAAAGGTGGCAGGAGCTGAAGTCAATCCAAAAGGCATGACCAAAAACTCGTAAAGACCAAATGATGTCCGGAAGGCCGTTTTTGGAATATCCTCCTCAGCCATAGGAACCTGCCAATATCCTGATGCCAAATCCAACTTAGTAAACCATCGACTCTGACCCAAACGATCTAATAGATCGGCAGAGTTCGGAAGTGGATAGACATCTTTGATGGTAACATCGTTAAGAGGTCGGTAATCCACACAAAATCGGAGAGATCCATCAGGCTTGGGAACCAAATGAGGTTCACATTCCCCTGGACTCCGTGACGGACGACACACTCGTTTACCAATCATATCAGTAACAGCTGTTCGCATGGCTGATAACTCCTTTGGTGACCTGCGTCGAACCGGGACTTTGAAAGGCTTTGCATTGCCGGTGGGTATACAGTGTCGAGTCTTCACACGTGCACCTTGGGACAGATCAAATTTGAACAAACTTGCATACTGTTTCTTAAGTTGTTCGATGCAGTGTGCTCGACACTCAGGTGATGGATCCGGCAATTTGAATCTATTGAGATGAAACACCACCCCAAGACCGGAATCAAAGGAGCTGTATGCGTGATATAAACATCAACAAGCTTCTCTGGACGTAAAGGAACAGACTGCAAAGACACAGACTCCAAGCGTAATACAGGAGGAGAGAGTGAAAAATCACATGTACCTTTCGACTGCTTTAACCAATCACATCCCAGAATGATGTCAAAGACCTGGGAAGGGACAACCCTAAGAGACCCGCACCCATAACCAGCGTAGTCAAAGTGGTGTACTGTGATACTGCACAAGACTGCCCATTACCATATAAAATGTGTAAGACCTTATCTGCACGTCTTAAGGGTAATGAAGCACCGATGCGCTAGAGAAGCAGTTATGGAAGACATACTGGATCCTGTACCACAAGCACTGTGACTGAAAGATTCATTCACCCGTGCAGAAAATGTGAAAACTGGAGATCTGGTGGAACTTGCAAACCTTGATATGCATAGCGGAAAAAACATGGAGGTGAAGTCTCCATCGCACGGGATCCCTCCGTCGCCCGTACGATTACTGTTTTCCGCAACAGATCCACCTGCAAGAGAGGCTTCGTCATCTGAAAGCTCATCATTAGCATAATGGCCGCCACAGGCACACCATCCGGAACATATGGTCGCCAGCCTGGATGTGGTGGACGCCAATCAGGATACACATCGCATGCCCGCCAAGTATGTCCAGGTGCCCAACAGGCCCAACAATGAACTTGATTGGGTCGACCTGCATTGTTCCGATTCCTCCTGTCACGAATCCGTGGATTTTGACCACCACGGGCAGGAACTGGAGCAGGTGCAGGACGATTTCGTGGAGGTGGTCCACGGGGTGGGCCCCGAGGTCGACCACGAAAGGCTTGTCGTGCGGGCACATATGCAGCAGCATCAACCTCCATTGGATCAGCACGCTGAACAAGAGGAGCAGGTAACCCAAGGGGAACACGGCCCTCACCAGGCACCAACTCAAAACGTTGAGCTAGTGCAAAAGCTTCCTCCAATGTGGTAGGACGAAGAGCCCGAACGAATCGAACAAGTTCGGGTCGCATAGTTGGCCATAACATACCGAGCTTAATGGCTCAGGCATGTTAGGATATGCACGCCGAACTAAATCCCCGAACCTAATACTGAACCGCATAACAGACTCACCAGGATGTTGTCGTATCGCATGCAGTTGTTGGAAAGCATCATCTGAATCCTCAACTTTGCCAAACGTACGTTTGAGGCATTCCGTTAACCGATTACTATTGGCTTGAATCTCCGCAGCCAATCCATTATACCACTTGAGCGCAGGGCCTTCCAAACATGTAGGGAATTCTCTGAGAGCACGGGCCTCATCCCAACCATGGTAACGAACAATGACTTGGAAATGATCAAACCAGTGGTATACATCATCTCCCGGATCACCACAAAAAGATCGGGGTCGAACCCTCGGATTTGTGGCCTGTGAAGAAGATGAAGGAGTACTAGAAGCAGATCCCCCGGCATGAGGCTCAGACGGGGAAGAGGAGGACGGACCCTCAACAAAGCGCTCCAACAACTTAGTTTGTGCATCAATAGCAGTAGCAATAATGCTAAAAGCCGTCTCCATGTTCATTGTCATGGAAACAAGAAAAAGAAAAGGCGGAAGAAAGGAATACCCAACTTCTCCACCAATGAAAGAGCCGATATATATTAAAATGTCAGATATTAAGCTACAAAAACCCTGCTTATATACAGGAGACCTCCTGCCACGTGGCACACATGCGACACGTGGCGCTGACACATGGCGGCCAGATCACCACCCATGTGTCACTATGCATGTGTGTATATACACATGCGTATATACATTAGTTACATAATATACAGTATCTACAGTACGTTATATATATTTTAATTTAAATATTATATTATTGTATCAACATATGACAAATTATACATTGAAATATATTAAAATCACATTACTGATTTTAAAATTAAAATTAATAATTTTATAATGGATTTCTTATCTTCCATTATAAATCTCTTAAAAATTATTAAAAATTAAAATTTAAATTAAATTAATGAAATGTCATTATGTTATTGAATCTTTGAATTTATTATTTTATTTTACTTTAATCTGTTTATTTATCCATTCCATCTTGAAATACATATACTAAGTTCACAAATTACAGTAAGTTTGCAAAATATATATTAATATACATTTTTTAAGAATATATAAATATTTATTTATTAGCATTAAAAATTATTAACTTAAATATAAGAGAAGTAACTCAAAACTCAACTTGGGCAAAACATTTTACATATATTACGACGTGTCCACCTGGCTTGTAACAACAGGGTTAGCGACATTTGAACATAATAAAACGGTTAGTTCACGGGTTAATTATATACGAGAGTATATACATAGGTCAGGTTGTGAGAGATCAGAATATAGAAATGTTAATTAACAAACCTAACTTATAAACAAGAGCGAATGGTCCAGATTGAATCCAATCCGATGGCTATCAAAATCCATTATGTTAATAATAATATGTTCACATGTAGCCGTACACGTGGATCTTACATCATCCCCTCTTCTCGGAAGGGTGTAAGTTGGTTAAGGTTCTCTTGTTAAATGGCCCGGATCTAGAGGAACATCAGGAGGAGGCACTGGTGGATATGTGGCGGGACAACTGTTCCTATTGCACAAAATGCTTCAACCATTGTAACATGTACAATCTTCGGAGGATCGGGTTGAAAATCGTGCCGAACCTCATAAATATGTGGCCTTACTTGCCATAACACTCGATATGGTCCTTTTTACTGAAGGAAGGAAACTCTTAATTAAACCACGTACCGTAAGCTTGGGAAAACGAACCAACACCAATTCATCAACCTTCTACTCCATAGGAGGACGATGATGCGAGTTGTAGCGTTGTTGTTGTCCTACTTGTACGCGGCCCAATGTTCTGCTGACTCGCACGAACCAATGGAAGAATGCTTGTCAGATATCGATCCCACGACTTACCATCAGCAGCTCACGATAACCGAGAAGGCAAACCCAACTCCATTGGCAACACTGGGTCATGACCATACAAGAGCTTATATAGGGAAGTACCAATGGAACTTTGAACTCCAGTGACTAAGCATATCGGAGAGACGGCAGATAACCATCCCAATCTGAATGTTGAAAGTTCACATACTTCGCGATCATCCCCTTGAAGGTTCTGACGAGCCGTTCCACTAAACCATCTGTCTGAGGATGATAAGCACTTGTGAAAGTGTGGCGTATCCCTAGTCGAGATGTCAAAACATGAAATGCCTCAGCCATAAATGCGGACCATTATCCGAGAGAATTCGCTCCGGACAAGAATGCTGAAACACGACCCGATTAGGAGAAACTGACCAACAGCAGAAGCAGTCGCACTAGCAAGAGCACCAACTTCTACCCAACGAGTTAGGTAATCAGAAGCAATAATAACGTACTCGTTACCAGCAGTTGACCGCGGAAAAGGTCCCATCAAATCAAATGCCACCAATTCAAACGGACGAGAAACTGCAATTGACTCCAACCGTCCTTCCGAAGCACATGGGGGAGTATTGCGAGCTTGGCACCACACACAGCTACGCACATACCGAATCACATCTCCTCGCAACTCCGGCCAATAGAAAGATCTGCGCAGCTTCTCCATCACCCGACGATGTCCCATGTGCCCGCCAAGAATAGGAGAGTCATGGTAAGCATGGAGGAAGCGTGGAATGAAGATTGAAGGCACCACCAACCGCAAAGGATCATCTGGATCAGTCCCCACAAAATAAAGAAGGTCATCCTGAAGGCGATACTGAATGTAAATGCCTGAAAGGCAAGTCATCAGCAAGTGATGCAGGATTCTCAAACCCATCACGAAGCCTTCGAATCCACGGCTCAACCTTTTGAGCTTCCCGAACCTCATCCAAAGACGGCAAATCTAACTCTGCATTCTGCGGACACTGAATGTCAAGCACAGCAACTGCTGATGGTACGGAATCTTCGTCCAAAAAGTCCACTGAAGCTGGAACAACTGGTTCCTCTGGGGCAACAGAAGAGAGAGAAGGTGGAAGAGGAGCCCGAGAAAGAGCATCAGCATCAGCCATGGAACTTCCTGGGCGATGAACAACTTCAAAGTCGTAAATTTGAAGTTTCAAGGCCCACCGAGCAGTACGCCCAATCAAATTCTTCCGCTTCAACAACGAAGTGACTGCTGCATGATCGCCTTCCAACAACGTCCGCGAACCATGCAAGTAGGCATGGAGCTTCTCAAAACCCCAAACTGCTGCTAGACACTCCTTTTCTGTGGAGTAATTCACCTCTGGCTGCAATGTACGGCTGATGTACGCAATGGGATGTCGTTGGCCAGGAACACTCGTACTCTCCTGCATCAATACACCCCCAGGCCGATGTCAGAAGCATCTACACGCAAGATGAAAGGACGGGTGTAATCCGGGTACGCCAAAACTGGAGGAGTCGTCAACAACTCTTTGAGATCTGCAAATGCCTGCTTGCAATCCTTAGACCAAACAAAAGAAGTCATTGACGATTTCAACAACGCGCAACGGTGCAGTACGATCTGAAAGATGATCCACAAAACCCAGATATTGTACCTTGCCAAGAAAGCGTTGCACATCATTCACACACTTTGGCGTAGGGAACTTCAAAACTGCAACTAGTTTGTCAGGATCGACTTGCAAACCTTCACGTGAAATGCGATAACCCAGATAAGTGGTGTCCTTTGATCCAAAACACACTTAGATGGCTTCAACTTCAAACCAACTTCCCGCAGCCGATCCAAAACCTTACGTACATCACCGACATGCTCCTCCCACGTTCCATCCGAATGGATCAAAACATCATCGATGAAATCGGCAGTCACCTCCGGCATGTCGCAAAGAACCTCATCATCATACGCTGGAAAGTTGCTGGAGCATTGCTCAAACCGAAAGGCATCACCAAGAACTCGTACAGCCAAATGGTGTCCGAAAAGCAGTCTTGGGAATGTCCATGTCAGCCATCGGAACTTGCCAATATCCAGATGCGAGATCTAACTTGGTGAACCAACGGCTCCGCCCCAGTATCCAAAAGGTCTGCAGTATGAGGAAGTGGGTACACATCTGAGACGGTTACCTCATTTAATGGGCGATAGTCAATGCAGAATCGAACGCTCCCATCAGGCTTCGTCACAAGGTGAGGTTCGCACGCCCAAGGACTTCGAGATTTCCGGATAACACCCTTCTCCAACATCTCTTTGACATTCGCTCGTAAGATCTTGAGCTCCTTTGGTGACCGACGCCGAACAGGTACCTTGATTGGCCTAGCATCTCCAGTTGGAATAGGGTGGCGTGTCGCAATCTTGGCCCAGATGACAAGTCGAAGTTGAAAAGATCAGCATACTCCTTCTTGAGTTGATCAACAACTACAGCACGACGATCATCTGATGGATCCAGAAAGAAAAGGAAGAGCATGAAGGGAAAATGATTAAAATAAGGGTGAGACAAAAGTGATGGAAGCAAAGGTGAAAGCAGATGGACGAAGTGGAATAGAAGTAAGAGGAATGGAAGAAAGACGAGGAAGAGTCAAACAAGGGGGAGACTTTTCAAAGTCACACTTGGCATGATTGTGAGTCAACCAATCCATACATAGATTAGTTTGTCCTTCATGAGAAATTATACATACTGGCACTCCCAATCATGTTGCACCTTTACTCCTCGAAGCTAGGACCATCCCAACAGCAACTCAAATCCCCCATTCAAATGCATGTCAAGTACAAAAAGAACTTTGCACTTTGGATCCTGATATCTACTCCTATCATGATGCCTTTGGATGCCACTTTCAGGCTTCATTTCCAATCCTTGATAAAGCTCTGATGACATAATATTTACACTAGATTCACCGTCTATAGTGATGGTGTGTATGGTGCGCCTCGCGTTATGGCTTGGGATGGCTGATTCCACGAAGTCTACCACTATGGTTGCAACCACTAGTAGTCCTATTGTAAGTAAGTGCAGCTTAAGGGCAACAATGGAGTAGCTCTTCCATAATGAGTTCCACATGGGTCTCATGTACCTTCACTGCAATGCTCTCCTAAAGTCCGTGGTTACCTTTGGTGTTAGTCCATGGGCGAGTCGTACTTGTCCCATGACTGCCTTCACTTTTGCCTCTTTTTGGCCCACTCCTCAAGTTTGGAGTCCATTCATGACTTCCTTCTCGATGGACTCCCCATCATCTTTGCCTTCTAAGTTGACCAGTCATGGCTTGCCAAGCATGTGACCTCACGATGGCTTTGCATTGCAGGTTTAGTAGTATGATTACTATGTGATTGGCATGTGGCGTGGGAGCTAGTGCAAGCGCAAAGATGCTTAGACCGCTAGACATGTTCTCAGCCTCTTGCACGTGGGCTTCTACCATAGGCTTGATCATGGTGATTTAAGAGCAACGGTACAGCGGATGGTGTCCACTATAGAGTGCACAAATCATTTCCCAACGTTCCAAACATCTATCCGTGTTGCTTCTCTACCTATACTATTGTTGGCCTTGTGGCTCTTGAGATCTCCATCACCTCCTAGGGCAATCTTGTCTCTCTCCCTACTAGCAACCATGGTCTTGGTAGTTAGCTTCCTTCGTCTTTGGCGACCATTGTGGCAGCCACCTATGGTGGGGTCTTGTTCACAAGCCCTGCCATCTTATAACATTGGTCAATGCCTCAAACATTGCAATTTTGATCCCCTTACGTAGCATATTCCAATTTGGCTAGGGTTGTAATCAAGTTGGGCCTTCTGTATTGTAGGTCCTTTGTCTTCCTCCTTCGGGTTTCTTCCTTGATCTTGGGCTCCATGATGCTTGTCCTTTTTAGTCAATCTTGGTGTGTGAGAGAGGTGCTCTTCGTCTGTAGTGGTAGAGATCGGCTCCTCACCCTCAAACTTTCCTTGTTTTTTCATCTTGACACCTCTTGGCCTTTTACTTTTTTGCCTTAGCATACTTGAGCAGCTTGTCAAAGGTCTTGTTGTCATTCAACCCGATCCACTTACGGGTACATGGCCCGCTTGAGAGAACCGTTGGTTGACTTCACCAATAAGATGTAGTATTGGAAGGGCCTACGGCCATGTACGGCTATGTAGTCGTTTATGGACTCCAATATCTTCTACTTATTAAGGCTAACCAGTTGATGGATTCTTTCTTCCTTGCTTTTCTCCTCATGAAAGGTATAAGAACGCCCTACGAGTGGTAGTTCTTCCATGGGTATACTTGTTTTGGAGGAGATGAGAAAGCTAAGATGAACACAGTACAATAAGCATGTAAGTTTTTCTCGTGCTTACGGTATTAGTTAAATATCCATTAAACGTTTGGGAGCTATTTACTACGTATATGCTAAAGGATATTAATACTATTCAAGTGGTGGTTTAATCGACATTTTTAATATGAAGCGAATGTACCTAGCATTTTATTCGAATATGCCATTGCACAGTGAATATAATTGAAATATACCATTACCTTATCATCATTAATAGTTTGTTCAAAGAATATTCTCCTTTACCATCGACATGAAGTATTCCTTTTCTACTAACAGTGTTTATTTAATTAACAAGCTCAATATATCTCCTGAATGCTTCGCCCTTAGGTTTCAGCATGAAGGCGGTAATCTCTCTCTCTCTCTCTCTCTCTCTCTCTCACACACACACACACACACAAGGATCTTCTTTTCCTCACTTGGCTTGTCTACATATGTGTGTGTCTGATATGACCATCGGCGCTACAGGGACATCGAAGACAATATACTTCTTTCATTCGGGTATAAGAGAACGAATGAGGTTTACGACGGTAAACTGAAGATCGTGGGACGGATTATTGAAGACAAATTGACACTCAATGCTTCTCACTAGTGTCTCTCAAGCTGCATACTCTTCAGTTCACAGCTCGTATGTCTCAAGTGGAAGTGGGCGTGTTGGAGCAGCTTGTTCCTCGAGCAGTTCAATTTAACATTAAAAATATATTTAATATTTAATAATCTTAGAGATTTTAATAAATTATTTAATAAACATTAATTTTTATGGATTTTTAACATGTTAATTAAAATGTAAAATAAAACATTCTAAAATACAGTTGAACATAGCACAGTCTGTTGTGCATTTCATAGATATGTTGAAATATCTGTGTCATTGTTATCCACGTGGTAAGAAGACGTAAGCGTTGTACATGGCAAAGAGTTTGTAATAAGGTTTTGAATAAATAAACGATATTCTTCACGTGAATATACGTTCCATACGAGCAACAAATACACACACATGATGTGTGTATGTGTGTTTGCATTACGTAGTTGCCTAGCCAGTACTGAGCGACCTATAGAAATAGTTAACATATATAACAATATATATATACTTATTCACTTTTGTCTTTATAATATATGCATATTACTGGTTTTGTTTACAGCGCCTGTGCCTTTAAAAAGAGCTATTTCTTACGTAGGCTGGTTTTATTCCCGTGTGTGTACTGTTTCTCACACACACACTAACAATTAAAATATTCATACATAATATTTAATATATTAATGCAACAGTGTATAAATATATTTTAAATTGATATCATCTAGATTAGGCATCTTTCTTTATTTAATCAAACAATGTTATATTTTTTAATTATTTCAATATCTCCCTCTATAATTAATATAACTAAAAAAAATCTTCACCCGAATATAAACTATTAAATATTAAAACTTAAAAACAAATCAGCTTGGAGGAATAAAAAATTAAAGGTTAAATCTTTAATTGTGCATGTGCTATAAATAATGAAATTAACTAATTGTAATTAAAGGTGTATATTTGAGTGTGCGTGTGTGTGTGTGTTATAAATATAAACACACATTGTTATACTTATTTAAGAATATGAACATTGAAATATGTGTGTGTGTGATACACCAGCTTGCTTTAAGGCATGCCTTCTCAGTACCTTCTTCTTAAATGAGTACTCTCTCTCTCTCTCCACACACACACACACTTGGTGCGTACATATCCACGTAAAAGGAAGAACATAAAGCACCTTCATCTCTCTCTCTCTCTCTCTCTCTCTCTCTCACACACACACACACACACACACACACATATGCAAAAGAGGAGATAGAAATTTAGTTATATCAATCCAAAAAGGGCACCTTTCGCAACATGAAAACACCATAGGCAACACTTCAATCCATGTCGGTGAAGTTTATTATACCAAGCATCAGAATCTGTTACAAAATCATTTAACGTCTGTGTTTGTGTGTGTGCGCGTGCGTGTTGTTTTTAACACACACGTATATGTATATATATAAGACACGTATATATGTGATAGTAGTATAACGTACCTCAAGGAGAGTCGTCGTTCGCATCTCTGGCATAAGCTGCTCGAGCTTCTCTTCTTCAGACTAGGAGGGAAGTCATTATAATAATATTCCACTTCTGGTGTATGATCCAACAAGGCCTCCAGCTTGACAGCATCCCAATTGCCCAGGTTGAGGTTCTGCTCCATACTCAAGTGCAAAAGCTTCAAATTGGGAAGGTCATCGTTAACGACCACACCGCACATATCTTCGCGATCCGTGAGCTTGAGCTTGCACAGCGCCGGTGTGTTCTTCAGGTTGACTATTGCGTCCAGTACATCAAGCTCACGCAACTTGGGTGTGTCCAAGACGAGCTGCACCGGTTTTCCGCCGGACGACACTTTGGACCGGAGCTTCTCCAGCGTGTTGGAACTCAGGTCCCACACCAGGTCCTCGGTATCCACCAGCGTGGCTGTTATATCCAGCATCCGCAACCGAGGAAGAAGCTGCTCCAGCGTGCCCACCTTCACTTCAGACATATGAGCTGTGAACTGAAGAGTATGCAGCTTGGGGCAGCCAATGAGTCGAACCCACACTGAGGGACAGTCGAGAGGCTTGAAGTCAATCAGCCCGGACTCAGTGTCTTGATCGCAAGTTTCCAGTGAGAAGCGCTCAAGAGTGTCGGAGTTGGCTTCAATAATCCGTGCCACCAACTCCATGTTATAGTCGTAATCCGGATGCGTTCTCTGATACTCGATTGAACGAAGGTTCCTCCACTGCTGTATGTCTTTGTTGCACACACTGTGATCTTCGATACACACCTCTGTGGAAGAAAACAGACAAGCCAAAGTGAGGAAAAGAAGAAGACCGAGAGAGAGAGAGAGAGAGAGAGAGATGTTACTGCTCATCCTTGCTATGCTGAAACCTAAGGAATCCTTGGGAGCGGAGCATTCAGAGGACATATATCTGAGCATTTCTTATAATCATGATTGTTACACTGTTAGTAGGTGAGGAATATGCCATGTCAATACCTCGTACGGCCAGCGTGACACGGTCGTAAAGTCAGAGGCGGCAAACACGTGGCCTATTCGGTTTTTGAAATTGTTTCTGAATATTCTCAAACACTGTCACTAGTAGAAGAGGAATATTCCATATCAAGGCCAGGGTATACCTCGTACCGTACGGCCAGCGTGACACGGTCGTGAAGTCAGAGGCGGCAAAGACGTGGCCTATTCGGTTTTTAAAATTATTTCTGAATATTCTCAAACACTGTCACTAGTAGAAGAGGAATATTCCATATCAAGGCCAGGGTATCCTCGTACCGTACGGCCAGCGTGACACGGTCGTAAAGTCAGAGGCGGCAAACACGTGGCCTATTCGGTTTTTGAAATTGTTTCTGAATATTCTTAAACACTGTCACTAGTAGAAGAGGAATATTCCATATCAAGGCCAGGGTATACCTCGTGCCGTACGGCCAGCGTGACACGGTCGTGAACTCAGAGGCGGCAAACACGTGGCCTATTCGGTTTTTGAAATCGTTTCTAACAGGAGAACATTCTTTGAAACAAACTCAGCGTGACACGGTCGCAGTGTGTAACAAAGTCCGAGGCTCCTTTGTACCCCGCCGGTACCATTTCAGAATTGCCGGTACAAAACAAAGTTACAAGGATATACTACCGGTGCAAAAAATCTCCTATAAGGCTAGATCCGGTACGTTTGGATGTTATAAGGAATCCTGCCGGTACATTCACCTACCTTTTGAGGATTAGGGTTTCATGGTTAATTATGTTTAATTAATTTAATTAACAAGATTAAATAAATAATCATCAATCTTAGTTAACACTAACTAAACATAGTTACACTAAGTAAACCATGTCATTAATCTAAGGTTAGAATATTCTTTCACAATGTTCACGTGGGCTCTAAGGTTAGAATATTCTTTCACAATGTTCACGTGGGCGTGGGCGTGGGCATGAACATAGATTTTGGTGGGGAGATCATCTGGGAAATGGGGAGGGTGCCTGCAAGTAGGAGCAAGGATGCTGCAAAAGCCATTGCTCAATCAAAGCAATCTTTGTTAAGTTTTGCCCCCATTGTGGAGAGAGGAGGTTTTGTAGATGAGGACAACCTGGAGGGGACTGAGCCTGAGGAGGGATGTGAAGTGGGAGAAGGTGATGCTGCATCAGTAGAGGAGAAGGAGAAGAAAATTCGTAGGGGGAAGTGGCAACCTGCATGGGTCATAAAATGGCGGTGGTTGCATTTTGATCAGAAAAATGGTAATAATTTTCTTGATTTTTCATCTAATCCTACTTGCTTACAGCACTGATCTTCTGCTCAATATGCCGTGCCAACAAGAATTGCAAGAATCCATTTGGTACATCAGGTTCCACCAACATGAAGACTTCAAGTTTCCATGCTCATGGGCAAACAAAAGATCACAAGCATTCCATTTACATAGCTGAGGTGAAAGCTGGCGGTCAATCCTCCATGGCAGCTGCAAATGATCGGCAACAAGAGGCAGCAGAGAAGGGAGTTATTTGCTTGTTTAGGATGCTTATGCTATTGCACAAGGTTTTGTTCCTCTTCGCAAATACCCATTGCTTCTGGAGCTACAACAGTTGAACGGAGTTTATGTTCCTAGCATGTACAAGAACGTGATGGCCTGCTCACGCTTCATCACTTTCATCAACAAGGTGAGCTAAAGTCTGATGATAAACCTTGACTGAATTTTGTTGTGTAGGTGCTCTTAGATCAAATTTTGGAGAAAGTTAAAGCTAGCCCATTCTTTGGAATAATGCTAGATGAGAGCACGGATATAGGTAAAGCTGATTAGTGATATTCTTGGTTCTAAATTTGTTAATGCAGTACCAGTAAACACCTCATCTTTTACGTGACCTACATCCACGACGCAAGGGTGTTGACAAGCTATTTAGGCTTGTCAATGGTGAACAATAGTTCTGCAGAGGTGATTTTTAACACCACCATACAGGATTGGGGGCTGGATATGAGCAGGTTCGTGGGGTTTGGTTCAGACGGCTGCAATGTTATGACAGGAAACAGGACAGGGGTTGCAGCAAGGTTGAAGGAGGTCAATCCATTCATGACCTCCACACATTGTCTTTCACACAGAGCTAACTTATGTGTGGAGGACGTCTACAAGAATCCAGCAGTTCATAATCTTTGCGATGAAGTGGATCAGGTGGTGAACAAGGTAGCCAGTTTTTTCTCAAGGAGTTCTAGCAGGTTGCAGCAGCTACAGGCACTACAGGACGAGCTAGACTTCAAGGTGCTGAAGGTGTTGCGGATCCAGCAGACACGTTGGTTGAGCAGGGGTGGAGCCATTACCAGGATGTGTGAGTGTCTGGAACCACTACTCAAGTTTTTTAAGGACGGGAGAACAACTCAAACAAGGAAGCTGTATGACCGTCTCAGGAGTTTCAAGTTCCTTTATGCACTCCACTTTCTAGGAGATATCTTGGCAGTGGTAAATCAGCTGAACCTGGAGTTTCAAGCACAGACTATGGACGTGACTAGTGTTGCACCTTTATGCAAGGCAACTATGGCCAAGATACAGGTATACTATTTGGATAAGCAGGTGGATTTGAATGGTTTTCAGTTGGATAGCAGAGGATATCCTATAATCCCAGATGGTGGACGCCGCAATGGTCCTTTGGATGAGCTCAGGTCATCAGTTAAGGGAAACGAATACAGAGACGTGGAAATGATCAGGTCGATTCACGGAGAAGATTTGGAGGAGGTACTAGAGTTTCAAAAGAACTTTGGCACTAGTCTTTTGGAGGGTATAAGGACCAGGTTACAGGACTCTGAGGCGACTTGGTATTCTCTCCAAGTTCCACTTTTTAGCTCCTATCAACTTACCTTCATCAGTGCGTGAGTTGAAAGCTTTTGGTAAGTTTGAGGTTCAGGAACTTGGAAAGTTCTACACAGGATGATCAATGAAGCAGAGCTGGCTGAAGAGTACAGTTTATGGAAGATAATAGCTTCCGAGGAGTGGAAGGGGAAAACTTTCGTGGATGTTTGGGGAATGATTTATGCTCACAGTATCTGGACGAAGAAGTATCCCAACTTGCTGAAGTTGGCAATGGTCGGCATGGTTCAATGCTGCAACACTGCATCATGTGAGCGTGGGTTTAGTAGAATCAACTTGGTGAAGAATAATTTTCGAAACCAGATGGGGATGGAGATGGTTGACGAGCTTGTGAGGATCTCCATTGAGGGTCGCCAATAGCTGAGTTTGATTTCGAAACAGTGGTGCAAGCATGGAAGGAAGGTGCAGCTTATAGGCATATTTATACAAGCTAAAGTGACGTTTGTAGATGTTTAACTTCCTTATAGTTTTCATATATTAAGGAATTTATCCGAATGAGATTTCCTCTTTTAAGGATTATGCCGGTACAAAAAATATATATCCTATTCATTTTAAGTATTCAAGGATTTTTTCCAGTACACTAAAAATACTTTGTTACACACTGCACGGTCGTAAAGTTAGCACGTGGCGGATAATGCTAATTTCCAGCATTAGTTAGAATAACAGCAACGGCATATTCGGATCAAATGCTAGAATAATAGATTCATTTAAATAGTAGAAATAACATAGTATCGTTAGCATATATATGTTATTATATAACACTTTGACTTTATAATGCATTGTTCACATTTCAGTTTTCAGTTGTAACTATTTTGCAATAAAATAATGTAGGATGACTGGTTCCACATAATAATATAAGGCACATATTCCAGTGGTACTTCAGGGTTAACGCAGTTGATTCGTGTACATGATTTGGTATATATATATTTTTTATTAATTACATAGTTAATTACCACTAATACGAAGTGGCTGTATCCATATTAATTATTCATTTTAAGTGTAGTTTATATTTTACAAATGCTCGAAATTTTGGGAATAAACACATCGTACGGTGTTATTATCGGTTGATGCTGCTTTTGAATGCTTTACATATTTTCCACTTTTAGTTTCAAACTTAAAAAGAGATTATATCTTTTATTATAAATTATATAATTTTTATTATTAAGTTCTAAGTTTTAATATTTTAATATTTATATATGTACGTTGTATATATTTTAATTTAAATATTATATTATTGTATCAACATATGACAAATTATACATTAAAATATATTAAAATCACATTACTGATTTTAAAATTAAAATTAATAATTTTATAATGGGATTTCTTATCTTCCATTATAAATCTCTTAAAAATTAAATCTGTTTATTTATCCATTCCATCTTATACTAAGTTAGGTTTCATAATACTAAAAACTCACAAATTACAGTAAGTTGCAAAATATATATTAATAATAACAAAAGAACCACAAAATATATACATTCTTTAAGAATATATAAATAAATATTTATTTATTGGCATTAAAATATATTAACTTAAATATAAGAGAAGTAACTCAAAACTCAACTTGGGGCAAAACGTTTTACATATATTACGACGTGTCTTGTAACAACAGGGCGACATTTGAACAAGTTCACGGGTTAATTATAGGAGCATCGTCACCATGTATACGAGAGTATATACATAGGTTAGGTTCTTATAATAAGTTATATTATATAAATTTAATTTATTTAAATAAATCTCAATCGTTAGATTCCTGAAATGAATCGCGACCGTTTTTTATAGCCTGTATAATTTCAAAAAAATTTAAATTTCCTAAGTCTTCGGACTAGGGTTTTTTTGGCTATGGCAGCAGAACAGCAAGGAGGCGATCCCTGTGGCGCTTCGCATTCTGATGAAGATCCATGCGACCCTTCGGGTATGGCGGAAGAGCAGAAGTCCGACGCTCTGCATTCTCAAGACGGTTCGCAGTCTAATGTAGATCCGTGTGTTCTTCATACTGGCGATGATTCTACTCTGTCTCCGCAATATAATGGAGGTCTGTGTGCGATTCCTGAAGAAACAGGTGAAGAAAGCAGCAAAAACCTGACGGCTATGGCGGAGGAACAAGAGATCGATCTGCATTCTGAGCTTTCTGAAGAGGCTCCACAGTGTAATGGAGGTCTGTGTACGATTCCACGAGAAGCAGGTGAGGAAAACAGGAAAAAACTGCTGATATTGGATATCAATGGACTCCTTGTTGACGTTTTCTTTGATGCGGACGGTGTGAAGCCTTCTAGGCGACACGATGACAAGATCGGCAGGTTTTACAGTAAGTTGTCTAAGATATGTGTAGCTAAGATTATAATTTATTTTCTGGTTTTTCATAGACATAGAAGTTTACTATGTTGTATCGATCGTGTGTGTCACTTCTTTGTATACACATTATAAACTAAGAGCATTCTTCTAGACAGTCAATAAGATCTAACGAACATATATATTAAAGCTCACACATCGGTAGGCTATAATCCATGTCGTCTTTAGTGTACAGGAGGCCGCACTGCGAAGAATTTGTTCGGTTCTGTTTGCAGCATTTCCGCGTTGCAATTTGGTCCTCTGCTAAATGGTAAGCGTTTTCCACTTTGTGTGTGTGTCTGAGAGATAGAGAGATTATGTGTCTCATAGTTTTTTGTGATAGGCACAATGTCACGGACCGTGTCAAGTACGTCTTTGGCAAATCTGTAAACGAGCTGGCGTTCTGCTGGGTACCTGTAACAAATACTTATACTTGCATACACTCTTACATTTTAAATACGTTAGTTTATATATACTTAAATAGTTCATTCTTGACTTAATTTAGAGTCAAGAACAATGCACAGATACGGGAAAGAAGCACATAGAGAACAAACATAAGCCGCTTTTTCTGAAGGAGTTGTCTAAAGTGTGGGAAAGCTCTAATCCCGTTGTCCCTTGGGAGAAAGGTGAGTATGGACCTTGGAACACGCTTCTCATCGATGACAGTCCATACAAAGTCCTACACAATCCGGTAGTTATTGTTTTCACGAGGGAGGGGGGGAGAGAGGGAAAGAGAGAGACACTAACTTCATACTTACAGAAGCACACAGCTATCTTGCCAGAGCCATACTCAGCAATGGACGAGAGTGGAGCCGATGTGTTACCGACTCTACAAGCTTACTTGGAGAAGTTACTACTACACTCAGACACACGGGACTATGTACGTGATAACCCAATTGGACAGCTCATGATCACTGAGGAAGATTTCAATCTCAAAGTTGCAGCTGCTTTAAAGACAAAGAACAACACACTGTGAACGGGCAGAAGGAAGGTCCAAACACGGATAAGCACGCCGTGAACGGGGAGAATAAAGATCAAGACGTGGACAGGCCGAGGAGAAGAGAGAGAAGAAAATTGAGAAAAGACGCTTGGGTATCCGTAGAGACTGGAGAAGTCGTTGAATATGGTACGTTATATATATATGTATAAACACGTATACCCGCATGCACAGCATTACTTTCGCGTTATATTTGTATATATATTGAATATGCATATTATATGTACATCATAACGAAAATGGTAACGGTACGAAGTTATATTTATTGAGTCAGATCTAAGTTCTTATGTATACATAAGAACTTAGATCTGACTCAATAAATATAATTTCGTCATAGATATGTATAATGTATAGATGAATACGACAATAAAGGCTAGTTTCGTTACTATTATCTGCAGGAATACCCCACAGGAAGTGTTGGGGAAAGGCCTGCTTGTTTACTATATCTTTTAACCAAACCACGTACATATTATATGCTAAACTATGAATTTTAGTTTTTAATGCACGTCTCGAGCTAAACCATGTATTTCAGTTTTTTAAATGCACGCCTTCCAACCGGTATGAGCTAAACTACCTATTTAGTTTTTAATGGGCGCTACTCCATAAATAATATAATGTATGCATATACTCCAACGTATAATAAAGGATATGATGTCACATACTACGTGCCACTTATAATGTACTCCATATCGAAGATTGATGAGACCAGCCTAGTTGCACAGCATACGAGTTTCATATAACGAGTATTATGTGATTTTACTCTTGTTATTGCAGATAAACACCAACGGTACAGAGGACAATACGCATATGAAAGCGTATACTACGACATGTACGGGGCTCAAGGCCCATCCCAGTATATGGAACCATGCAGTATTACGATCCAAGCATATACGATCCTCGGCATATTACTTGGTATCATCGTCACCGATGAGCTTAATTAGCTCTTAAACTCAGAGTCTCTTAAACACTATGACTGGTTATACTAAAGACCTTATACATTTTGTTGTAAGTTTTTATTAATCAGTAGAAAAGTTACACTCATTCGTTTTATATTTGTTATTTTCATGCAGGTAGAACTTCACACACAAGAGGTAAGTGATTTCCTTAAATTCTTTTATTAATTTAAGGACACACGCGCACGCACATATATGATATGTTGTGCTGAAAATAATTATAATAATAATATGGCAGGAGAGAGAGGGGAGTGCCTCAAAGCAAGCCCTCTGCTGGCCTGATGTATTACACACACACACATATTATATGTTGTGCTGAAAATAATTATATAATAATATGGCAGAGAGAGATCTGCTGGCTTGATGTATGGACTCTTCGTTGGAAATATATGACCTGAGCTTGAGTTTAATGTCAGTGCAGAGTTCGGTATGCACAGGTATGTGTATCCGCGTGTGTGTGCGGTGTCTATATATATATATATAGAGAGAGAAGGAGGGGGGAGGGAGGGGGGACAGTTAGTTAGTTAGTAAGATAGATATATTTCAATGTTCATATTCTTAAATTACCAAAGTATAACAATGTGTGTTTATATGTATAACACTTACACACTTAATTATAATTAATACATGCACAATAGACACAAATGAAATAAAGACCTTAATCATTTAACCTTTAATTTTTTATTTAATTTATATATAATTTTAGTACCTGATATATATTTGGTTGAAGATATTTCTTAGTTATATTAAATTATAGAGGGAGATATAGAAAATTTAAATAATTAAATAAATATAACATTAAAATGCAAACATTAGCTTATAAATGTTTTACTAAATTAAAAAAATGCCTAATTTAGATGTATCGAATTAAAATATATTAATGTATTGTTGCATAAATTGGTGAGTATATTAAAATATTAAATATGAATATTTTCATGTTAGTTTCATAAATTATATTTGAAGCTATTTAAAACTTGATCCAACACCATTTACACGTCTAGCGGAAAAAAGATAATGTAAAATATGTATATACACAGGCTAAACGACGTGTTGAAGCTTCTTCCGTACAAACATACGAGGACATAATATGGTTAGAATGTTTTGACCTATATTCCTCTTCATACAGCTTTGAGTTTTAATTCCTAATGCAACTTTGGTGATTACAATTGGTTTAAGCTTCACTACGGGTATTTATATTTC
Organism: Selaginella tamariscina; assembly: GCA_003024785.1. Lineage (NCBI taxonomy): Eukaryota > Viridiplantae > Streptophyta > Lycopodiopsida > Selaginellales > Selaginellaceae > Selaginella > Selaginella tamariscina. The sequence goes on from PUQB01000441.1 coordinate 32,681, forward strand.
ATATGGACTTTTAGTGTTAAAGGATTATCATAATAGTTACGTTGCTAGATATTTTGGCACTCATAATGCATTTGAGTTTGTTACTTAATGTTACCGGTGGCTTTAACTTCGAATATATGTAGCAAACTTTATTTACAGTTTGTTATCGGTTCAAGGCCTCTCACCATTGTCTATAGGATTATAATTAGTCATTAGAAGTCAATCTCTATATATTTTATTACTAACCTTTTTTGATCTAAAGGGTTTAATGTGGACTAATTCTTTAAGATGGTTCATTTTTTTATATATAAAGTTTATCACAAGCAAAAAGACAACAGAATTATTGATTAGGAAGGTTTTTTAATTGTATGGTCTGTTAAATGATATCGTCACCAATCGTGAATCTGAGTTTATTGTAAAGTTTTAAAAACAACTATTATAACTTTTGACATTGAGTGCAAATTATCTTTAGAGTATCATCCATAAATTAGTGGTTAATTTAAACATACCATTCAAACCTTGGAGTAATACCTTTAGTATCTTAATAATTATCAATAGTATAATTGGGTTGAACTCTTGTCCTTTGTAAGTTTACATACAACAACTTGATGTATACTTCTACATGTTAATCACCATTCTTTGCAGTTTATGATCAACATTCTTGTTGACCATTGCATGGTATGTTAATGTTCTAGTCAACCCATCCATAAAAAACTATCTTAACCACTTTTAAGTTATTCACAAGGATTTAATTCATCACCTCCACTAAGCTCAAACCTCCCACAAGGTAATTGCCAACCAACACTGTCAATTTGCCTATATTTTCCAAATTGGTGAGCGAGTTTGGCTTCTTTGACGTAGTTTATGGACCACTTAACCATGGCAAAAGCTTGATTATCAATGCATTGGACTATTTTTAATTATTAATAAAACCAACGAGGTTATGTTTCATCTTTAACTTTCTCCTATTATGAAGATCCACTCCATATTCCATGTCTTTATATCCTTGAGCCATACACACCTAGTACCATTATACCGTACCACTGCCACTACATGGCGAGCTCGATGTGAATCTAAATATATGAAGTTCACGCTAATTTGAACTTTAAAATTTTTTAAGGTAGGCTTTATTACCTTGTTGATTGGGTGTTATGACTCATATAACGAATCAAAGAATATTCCCCAGAAAGGTATAAGCTAAAATATTCCTAAAGAGCTATACCTAGATTTAAGAGAATTAAGATTGGAAGTCTTTTTGGAGAGCAGCATGTGGAGACTAGAGACAGCTCAGGGGAGGTCGGGTGGTTTTGTGAGGGTCTCTAGTTTGTACGTAGTGGTGCTTAACAATTGGTATCGGAGCAAGGTTCGAGATGAATGCCTAGTGGGAAGGGATAATACCACCTGGGTGGAGACGTTGGACACTAAAAGGTAAATTGTCCAAGGAGAAGCAAGCCCAAGGGCAAAAGTTTCAATGACAGCAAGGACAAGTAGACGTCTAAGAAGCTTTAGGAGATGGAGTGTGGAGAGGAGCACAAAGGAGACTTTAAACCACAAGGTAAATTTTTATTTATTCTTGCTCAATAGGTAAACTATATGGCACGGGAGGAGCCACACACACGTGCTATTGTGGTGGAGGGACGACTTGGTGAGCGTCCAGTGCGAGTCCTTGTGGATAGCATGAGTAGCGATAACTTTGTATCAACAAAGTTAGTGGAGGAGTGCAGCTTGCCCACAAAGACTATGCCTCAATATGAATTTGAAGGCTCAGCTATCACACAGAGCTACATTGCTTGTGTGGAGGAGTTACAGTTGTAGGTTGGCAAAACCTAGCTAGTGGAGCTGCACGAAGACTGTGCCTCAATGAGATTGAGGGCTCAGTTATCACACAGAGCTACAGTGCTTGTGTGGAGGAGTTACAGCTGTAGGTTGGCAAAACCCAGCTGGTAGAGCTGCATGAAGACTGTGCCTCAATACGAGATTGAAGGCTCAACTATCACACAGAGCTACAGTGCTTGTGTGGAGGAGTTACAACTGTAGGTTGGCAAAACCCAGCTAGTAGAGCTACACGAAGACTGTGCCTCAATACGAGATTGAGGGCTCAGCTATCACACAGAGCTACAGTGCTTTTGTGGAGGAGTTACAAATGTAGGTTGGCAAAACCCAACTGGTGGAGCTGCACAAAGACTGTGCCTCAATACGAGATTGAGGGCTTAGTTGTCACACAGAGCTAAATTGCTTGTGTGGAGGAGTTACAGCTAGAGGTTGGCAAAACTTAGTTGGTGGAGACTTTTTTTCTTGCGAAGCTAGTGCGTGTGGATCCTAAGATCTAGTGAAGCACCAAGCACATGAGCTTGAGTATAGTGAAGTGAAAGACACTTGGTTTGGAACAAAGCTTGAGTCTTCAAATAAGTTATTTTACTATCACCTTGAGCAAAGCTGTTGTGCGAGGAGTTTGCTGACGTCTTCCTTCTCGAGCTACTTCATGGCTTACCACATGCAAGAGGTGTGGAGCTTGAATAGGGTACGAAAGCCATTTACCGTAAGCCATTCCGACTGAGCCATGCTAAGGAGCAAGAGGTTAAGAGACAAGTGATGGAGCTATTGGAATATGGCTTCATAAACTAAGCAAGTCTCCATTAGGTACACCAGTATTGCTTGTCAGGAAGAAGGATGGCACCATGAGATGTGCATAGACTACAAAGCTCTCAACAAGCAAACAGTGAAGGATAGGATGCCCATGCCATGTGTGGATATTATCATGGATCATCTCAGTGAGCCAGAGTGTTCACCAAGATAGTTGAGCATTTCGAGTTCATTGTTATGCCATTTGGCTTAACAAATGCCCCAGTCACATTCACTCGGTTGACAACTGAGGTGTTTGGTGACTACTTGCACGACTTTGTGGAGATCTTCCTCAATGATATTCTTATTTACAGTAAGAATATGAAGGAGCATGTGCAGCATTTGCGAAGAGTTCTTCAATTGTTGAGGGAGAACAAACTCTATGCAAAGAAGAGCAAATGTGCATTTGCTCAGTACAAAGTGGAGTATTTGGGTCACATTGTGATGCCAAGTAGAGTGAAGACTGATCCACAGAAGGTGGCAGTGGTGGAGCAATGGCTAGTTCCTAGCAATGTAGAAGAGTTACGGAGTTTCTTGGGCATGGCTGGTTATTACCGGCGGTATGTTAAGGATTATGCAAGAAAGCTTCTCCATTAACTAGGTTGCTGAGGAAGGACGTTCCTTTTGCATGAAGTGCTTCAGAGAAGAGTAGTTTCCAAGCTTTGAAACAAGCTTTGGTACGTGCACCAGTTTTATGTATTGCAGATCCCTCTAAGCCTTATGAGGTATCATGTGATGCAAATGGAGTGGCCATTGGAGTTGTACTTATGCAAGAGGGAAGGCCTATTGCTTATAAGAGCCGTACTTGAATCCTGCAGAGCAATAATACTCAACATATGAGCAAGAACTACTGGCTATTGTTAATGCATTATGAGTTTGGAGGCACTATCTTTAAGGTGCAATTTCAAAGTGTTTACAGATCACAAGACTTTGGTGTATCTGTTAACAGAAAGAGTTAAACTCTCAGCAAGCTCGTTGGATGGTTAAGCTCATGGAGTTTGACAAATTTCCTATTGAGCATTGCGTGGGAAAGGCTAACGTGGTGGTATATGCTTTGTCACGCGTTAGGAGAGCCACAGTGGTTAGAGAATTCCAAACACGCTTATGTAATGCATTAACAAGGATGGTCAATGAGTTTAACCAGGTAGTTCAACATGCTCAAGCACAAGACGTTGAGGTGCAGGAGCTCAGAGGACAGCTAGAGCCACCATTCTCATTTTAGGATGGAGTTTTGTACTACAATGGCCATGTGTATCTTCCTCGTGTGGACCATTTGATCAACTAGGTACTATATTTCCATCATGATCACCCGGAGGCTGGTCATTTTGGGGGGAAGGAAACGTATGAGTTGATCAAGAGAAGGTTCTATTGGAGGAATATGAAAGTTAATATCATAGAGTACTGCAGGACTTGTGACAAGTGTCAGCAAGTAAAGGTGCCCAGGGAAAAACCAAGTGGGCTATTAGTACCATTGCCTATTCAGACAGGGATGGGGCAGTATCTCTATGGACTTTGTCACCCATTTGCCAAGGACACAGTGGCATTGGAATGAGTCCATATTATATTATGTTTGGACGACATTCCAAAACAGCTTTTGAGCTGGGTTTAGCAAGTAAGAAAGTTCAAGGCAACATGGATGAGGAAGCTAAAGATCTGAGTGTTAAGCTTAGAAACATTCAGAGTTTGTGCAAGAAGAACTTACAAGTAGCTCAAAGCCGGGTTATTAAGTTTGCTAATGAGCACAAAAGCTTCCAAGAGTTCCATGTGGGAGACTATGTATATCTTTGAGTGGTATTTGCCACACATGTAAGGCGGAACACTGTTGTGGCCTTATGGAAGGGACACAATGATAAGTTGTCTCCCAGGTACTCAGGTCCTTACGAGATTTTGGAGCGTATCGATAAGGTGACATATCGACTACGGCTGCCAGAAGGAGTGAGGGTGCACCCAGTGTTTCATGTTAGCTAGTTAAAGAGAGTACTCACGAGGAAAGAGTCCTGGGTAGATTCTTTGTGAATGTACAAGGCTAATGATACAGGACCATTTGAGTAAGTTATATTGCCCTTGAGGACAAGGACTTGCTAATGGGGGAGGATTGTTATGACCCGTATAACGAATCAAAGAATATTCCCCAGAAAGGTATAAGCTAGAATATTCCTAAAGAGCTATACCTAGATCTAAGAGAATTAAGATTGGAAGTCTTTTTGGAGAGCAGCATGTGGAGACTAGAGACAGCTCGGGGGAGGTCGGGTGGTTTTGTGAGGGTCTCTAGTTTGTACGTAGTGGTGCCAAACATTGGGTCGATTACTTTCTTAGTGATTACACTTGGAAGCCTATGGAGAACCTAAATAATGCTCAATAAGTCATTGTCGTATTTCATATTTGGTACTTGGAGAAGCTTAGATCTAACTTTGGTTCAACTCATGGAACTCATCACCAAAGAGGGGGGAATGGTGTCATAAACACCAAATATACTAAGTTGATGTTGAACCACCACTAGAATATTCCCTTAAAATATTTTAAGATAAGAATTAATGATCCAAATTCAGATTCAGAACTAGAGGCCCTTTCATGCTTGGTACATGGAGAAGCCTAGATCTAACTCTGGTCTGTCTAGATCATAGAACTTGTCAACAAAGAGGGAGGATGGTGTCATCAAAATATACTAAGTTGATATTTATATTAGTATATGCCAACACTAGAATATTTTCTTAAAATATTTTAAAAGGTCCAGATTCAAATTTAAAACTAGAGGTCCAGATTCAGATTTAAAACTAGAGGTCCAGATTCAGATTTAAAACTAGAGGTCCAGATTCAGATTTAAAACTAGAGGTCCAGATTCAGATTTAAAACTAGAGGTCCAGATTCAGATACGGTTCAAATTCAAATCCAGAATCAGAGGTTTAAATTTAGATTTATACCGTGGTTTAGGGATGCTAAGTGCTATAGTTTTTACTATGACTGCTCTTTACTTTGAACGTTGATTATTGTTATTTACTAAACTATGTTAATTAACCCTAGGTGTAGAAGAAACATGCATGCTTATGGGTATTTAATGATGGTTCAGCCAAGTGTCATTAGGTATTTGTAAGAAACTCTAGGCAATTCTATCAAGTGATATATGCCATAGTAAAAAAATGCTACGGATTAATAATTAAATTAGATTAGTAATTAGATTAGTAATTAAACATTTCTGTGGCATTTTTTGACTACGGATTTAATCATTGCTTCTATCTAAAAAATTCTTACCCTAGATTTCTGTGTCTCGAATAGGTTTCTAGTTGGTTTTGGTGAGTTTAACATGTCAAATATGAGTAAAAATATCCATAGGGTTGACCTAACCCCACGCCCTAAACCCCCTTGGGTTAGGATTTAGAGGCGTTAGGTTGTTAAGTTAACTCACTAAGTATTCCCATTGTTAATGAGATTTCGTGCCAACCCATTTACATAAAAAAAAAACAGGGGGGGAGCTCTATCACATATATTAAGTAGTACATGTACTGAGGGTTTTTAGGTTCATGATTGAGCTTGTTATTCTTCTATTGGTGCAAGATCTAGCTTGCGTCATTAAAGCACAACCCTCTATTATGCCGTCTTAACTTCCAGATAATAGGGGTATGTCCCACCTTGGAAAAAGTTTACCCTTAACGTTGACGAATCCATGCCTGGGATATCTTGTCGGACTGCACGTTTCAAGAGTTAGAGGTTGAGGCATGTTTCCAACCTCTTCCTCCACATCAAGCTAAGAGTAGCACTCACATTAAGCAGAGCACATTTGTGTCTTTGTCCAACTGTGAGCATGGCATCTTAGCTGACATTTTTTTTTATCGAGTTCCTGACACCGAAAAATGTAAACCCCTAGTTTTTGTCATTTTTAAGGTAAAAAACATCTTAAAAAACAAGCTTTTTTTTTGTAAAAAGTAATTAACATACTAGGGGTCGAACATTAGTTTGTTTTTTTTATATAGTTAATATACCTTGTAATATTTATTGTTTTTACCCTTGTTTATACAGTAATAATTTCTGTTTGTTTTCTATATAATTTATTTTATTTAATTTTAAATTGATTTATTAATTTTAATTGTACTTAATAAAAACTCTTTAACTTTCATTAATTAAATTAAAAATAATAAACATTATTGATTTCTGGTGATCTCTCTATGAATCCCCTCTCTCTCTCTCTCACACACACCAGTCCACCTTTCGGAAGCCTTTCTTCATGCGTGAGGTTCTGCATCAACGAGGCCTCTGCAAGAAACTAATGTAAACAAGATTCACCAGTTATGCTGTGAGATATGCTATTATAATATTATTGCAGTAAGCACAGGCCTATACGTGAATCAAATTGACTGTCAAGCACGACTTGCGTTGCACCTAGATCCATTAGCTTTTTTCTTAGCGTCTTCAATTCCTGGCCTGAAATCACGAATTATATAAGAAACCACACAATATGCATTCATATGTATCAGCGTGTAATGCCTGTCACTTACAAGACGTGTGTATCTACTATGTACGTGTATACGACTATGTGTACGTCGGTACACAAAATATACGTTATGTACCTCTCACGCACAATATTGATGGTCTGGAGACCTTTTGCGTGTGCAATTTGTATGACACATTGTCCAACCATACTCGTAGACCCGTTCTGAACAACCACATCCCCTGCAACAACGCGTGCACACACACACATATAAATACATATATTAGTTTTTAAACGTAAAACTTCAAAAATAACAATTAATAGAAGTTTTAGTAAGTTAATATTTAATTAATTACCAGCTTCTAACGAAGCAAAATCTTCGAGCATTCTGAGTGCGGTGCAGGGGTTGACAGAGATGGTAGCTAGGTATTCCATGGGCACATTATCATGAACTTTACACCATACACTCTCCTCTTTTAGCACATGTGTGCTCCACGTTCCTGCACAGATACGTGTTAACTTAAAAGCTAAGTTTTATAATGTTCAGTAACTTCGGTTATCTATGTATTTATTTAACTGGATTAAGATAAAGTATTTATATATAAATTATATACTTATTTACTAACCGATTCCGGAATATGTTGGAATGACCCAATCTCCTACTGACAAATGTTTAACATCCGATCCAACAGAAACTACCTGTCCAACACCTTCACCACCGGCAACTGCAGGAGGTGTAGGTCGCATCGGATATACCCCTGAAAACAAGAAAAAGACAAAAAATTAAACTTATATAAAACATGTAAATTAATAAACCATTGATAATGTATGTATTCTACATGTGTCTGCCACATCTATATATATATATATATATAAACTTACAATAATATATATAAACGCAAATCTCTCTCTCTCTCAAAATCCAGTCCAATTCTAACACATAAAATGTATGTACATGTACATACAAGATAATATCAGATGCTAAACCATAGTAAAGTGTACGTACATTATAACTTACATAACTATTGAGAACACTGTATGATACTGAAGTGGCTATGTTACGGGTACACCTTCTATTCTGTTGATGTCTGATGGGTTGATAGGAGCTGCCAGCATCTTGACGCATACTTCCCCTTTCAAGGGACGACCAGGAAGCTCCACTATTTTTTATATAAACATCCATTTGTATAAAAGAAACATGTATGTATATACATACAGATACGAATTTATGTGTGTATCTATATACACAATATACATATGTTGATGACCCTGTGGTTTATGTTTATTATATACATCTAACCAATTTTCATATAATTTAATTGAATCTGTAACTTGTATATCTACAATACACACTTACTTGAGGACTCGTCTGGATTTCCATGTGTATTGTACATAACGGCCTTTGCAGGAGGAGAGAGAGGTCAGCATCACCGTCCGACCATTTGTTGGTCCTGCTGTCCAGATGGTGTGGAAACTATCTGCTAAACAAGAGAGCTTCATTACGAGTGTAGTATTCGCTGGGATGATGATCGTGTGCATATTCTTGGGGTAGTGTATAACCATGAATCCACTCACCAGATTAGTGGCCACCGTTGATATTGCACAGCGCCATATCTTGGAGAGCTAAACCCATGCCGCCGGATCTGCGGAGCACGCTCCGCCGCTTCACAGAAAGAACCCTAAAGCATATTCTAGGATCCCCTGTTTAGGTTAGCTTACGTGTATTACATGTATTTTTATATATATTCTAAATAAGTAGCGAGAACATATGTTGTATATTCTAGGTTTCATAATATTTATTCTTTAAATTAAATCATGAGTCTATACATCTTAAGCATTATTTATATAATGTGTGTAAAGAGGGACAAAGAGAGATGAATTTATGCATGCACACATGCTTGTATATATATACACACGTGTTTACCTTCAACACACGCTAGTGTATATGCACATAGTCACAAATTTTTAATTAAAATATTAAATCATTAAACCACATTATAAAACTCAGAGACAAAAAACCAACATGGGCACATCATATACACATCCACAGACACACACACGCACATACATGGAATTAAACATTCATAGGCACACCATTTTAATAGATCACAGAATTTATAATGCACTCTCCTCTTTTGTCTCTCTCTCTCACACACACACACACATAAGTTACATTATGTAATTCAAAATGAAATATCTTTTGTTAAGCCATAATTATTGAGTTTGCATGGAGGATGTATGTGTGCGTATAGACAAAGTAGAAAACTATCCTTAATTTAGTTACAGAGTATAACTTACTATCAAACTACATATACCATGGTGAAATAAAAACATAATCTAAATAAGAAAGTAAATAAAATATTTTTTCACTATATTTTAATGAATTATAACATAATTTTATACATGTTACAAACACAAAAACCAACCCTTGTTCTTGGACCCTTAGTACTTCCCCTAGTATATTAGTCAAAATTTTTTTACCCTAGTATTTATAAAATTAGGCATAGTTTTTTTAGTTTGTTTATTTTACATTTTCCGGTGTGAGGGGTTCTAGAGTTGGCAATTAAGAGCCATGTTTATGGCACCTAGAGTAACTCTTGAATCTAAGGGGCTATGGTATGATAGCCCACATCATGAGAGACAGTCACATGAAGATGTGACACTAGGCTAAACGACACATGATACAATTGCTTGTACTTGCACTAGAGTGTTAAGCCTTCTCAAAGGAGGTTAGGTCTTGTAACTAGGTGTGCTTTTGGCACACTTAGTTAGGGGGTTTCTTCTTAAGATCTCTTGGGTTGAATAACGTAAACTCATTAACGGAAGCCCTTTTGTGAGGGCCATGTACTTAGGGTTATTCAAACCTAGTCTTGAGGAGTTTGCTTAGCAGAACACTCATGTTGCCTATGGTGCACACTCGTGTCCTCATTAAGTACTAACCTTAAGTCTAGGGTATGACTTGGCCACTCAAATCCTTAGGGATTAGTCATGGTTCAGGGTACACCTTGTTGCCCTATAAGGGTTGTACTCTCGGATGAAGGTGATTTCTCAAGGGGTAAGTGATGATGTCTTAACTCTGTCATGAATATATGTGTGAGACATGTCTCCTTCGAGGGGTTAGGGCATGAGCATGTTTAGGTCTCTTGAGGTAGAATCTTAAAGTCTACTTAAGCTATCCTCTAGGGTTCGGGAGATAGTCATTCCAAGGGACTTAGATGCACGTTGTAACTAAAGTGGGCATGATACGTGAAAATGGGAATATAAAATAAATTACTAATTAATACTTAAGTTTTAATTATTAATTAATCATTTAATTAATATGTAATTAAGCCTTAAATATTAATTAATTAATTAATTAATCCTTCAATAACCTTACTTAGTAAGGAATATTCCTAAAATATCTTAGAATATTCATATTATTCTAAAAATAGTTTACAATAATGAAGAAATACTATCAAACATAATTACAAATGAAATCATTTTCTTATCAACATGTTAATTTTTTATAAATACTTTCTTTCTATCATACAAAGAAATCTTTTCATTTTGTCTAAATCATCACTCTCCGGATTAATCAAATCATTTTGGTCAATATCTTGATGTTGTTGCCACCACTTAACACTCTCACGAATGCAATTGGGAGTTGCCATCCTTGTTAATACATAAGATGTGATAAGAGAAGGTCTGCATAAAGGCTCATCTAAAAACTGACGTTCCTTAAGAATAATATTATAAAGCGCCCGGTTGCTATCCTTCATTTTATAAAATTCAATATCACGAGAAAGAAAAGCTTCAGGAAATGTATGATACGGTGGATACTGCTCACAAAAATTTTCGAGATTCTTCTTTCTGAGGCACGTATCCAAGTAGTTCACTAGCTCATCCATGATATCGGTATCAGAATATGGATCGAAAGTGATTGGATGAATACAAGCAATGTTTTGGTTGAGCATAGCCTTCTGAGGAGAGTCGTCTACTACTAAGATATGTGCATTCTTCGTTATCCTTAAGCGACTGATCTCCCCATGAGTCCCAATTATTCTTTCATTCTTGAAGAAGTATGGCTTGCTTTCCTTTCTTATATTGTGAAATTCGAGAGGTTTATGACACATTCGCTGGTCAAAAATCCAATCTTTACGAATCACCTCTTCTGCAACACTACAATGTTTCTTAAGTAAATCAACAGCGGTGTTAAGTTATGAATCTGCATGCATGACCAAATCCCCACAAGCGCACCCATCTCCTTAAGCTTTTGAAAGAGACGATCCAACCCTGGACGAAAAATAATATCATATCGAAATTTACCATGACAAGGAATGAAATCTCCTTGTTTGATTTCTGTTTTTCTATCCTGGGCCTTTGTCGATGAAGCAGAACACCATTGACATCCAACAACACAATATGGCCATGAGTAACATGAGATAGCGTTGCCTCTTGAATACTTTGCAAATCACTTGTTTGCTCCCTTTCACATTTATCCGTTGCCACTATTCGTTGCCTATCCCTTCATCATTTAATTGTACATCATCCTTACAAGATTCAGATATTGCATGCGCTGAAGAAATTGATTTCGGAACTGAAGCCAATAAAAATGATGATGCAAAAACTGAAGTGGCCCCCATGGTAACGATGTTTTGAGCTGCATTATTATCCATTTCCTGCATGAACTCTGTCATTCTGACATGTGGCACAAGAAATTGTCGCCAAACCCCTCTCTTACCTCATGGCAATGCTGAAAATCCATGTTCTCAATTATTTCATTACATCTGCAAAATGATAATTAGCTGACCTTAAAATTATCAAGGTATATTATTTACCTTGTTAATGTGTGACCCATGTTTGAACTAAAAGCTTCATTAATCCTTGAGAATTTATTTTCTGTACAAATATAAAAGAAATATACAAAAATGCCTTATGTTACACTCATTTACAACTATTCATCACTCTATCAATTCATTATCAATTCTTCTTCGCTATTACCTTCTGAATGAGGCGAAGAAGGTCTAAGCCGCTTGTGAGATGGTTCAAGATCTTCTGCATCTTCTATTGATGTTTCCATGGGTCCTGGAGTGTGCGAATGTTCTGTACTCCTCGAGATAACTTCCGGTCTAATATCTGATTGATGTTCGTTCTCAGACTCCGAGATTGAACCAGATTCACCTTCAGAGCTATCGCACTTATCTGGAGGGAACTTTCTCAAATACGCCTTTATGGATTCGTTGGGGTACTCAGTTGAGACCCAATCTATCCACTTGTTCAGGTCCTCAACCATGGTCTTATCCTTTCAACGGCAAACACACATGTATGCCGAAGGTAACACTCCTTCAAGACGGACCCCCTAGTGCAGTAGTCAAAAACCCACGCATCACTGTGAGGACCCCTGATCAAGTTGACGATGCTCCGTGCCGCTTGACTTGTAATGTTTGGATAACGTACATTGCCGAATACGTCACTCATACCTATCGGTGTATCGGATGGAGGTTCAGGGCCGTTGGAGTGCAAACAGATGCCTGGCCAGTCATTTGGAAGCTTGAAATTGTTTGGCGCATTCCTAACAACCAAGTGAACAACAGTATCAATGCACTTGGGATTAGCATCGTTCATTAAAATCCTGTCCAACGATGTCTATTCTTCTTGGCGAAGGCGAAGGCAAAAGTATCGGTGACATGAGCAAGAATCAAGAAATAAATACCTGAAAAAGTAGGTATCAGTGAAGAGCGCAAGCATGAATTCAATAATAAATACCTTCTATGTATATGCTTGCACGGCTAAGTTTCTCCACCAGATCCTCTAGTGCCCTATCTGTCGAAAGATTTTTTGACACCCGCCGATCCATCACGAACAATTGAAACGGTTTCCTACAAGCAGTGATGTTACCCCATAAAGTCTCCGAATCTAACAACAAACATCTGTAGGGCTTGTCGTGATTCGTAGCATCCTCCTTTATAAGGTTCAATTCGGTTCTCCGCTGCTGAAGGACTGCCATAAGAGAAGGCGTCATCCCAATGTTCTCCTTTTTGGCGTTGGCGTGCAATAGATTCTTGCCTAGATCTTCCGATTGGTTCACCCATTCGACAAGCATATCATCGTTCGTCACATGCAAATATTTGCTAACCTCTTCATATGTTGAAGTCGAGGTCCAACCCAGTTTGTGGCAGTGTATTCCCAACCACTCCTTGAAATGCCTGACCGTCTTCAACTCCATTGCCTTGAGATGAAAAGGAGAGGTTGGGCTGCTGTTATTAATTTGTAGTTTGCCATCGATCACCAAATCAGCCAAGACTTCCATCTCCTCCATCGTTGTTCCATTTAAAGGCTTCAACCATGTGAGCTTGAAATCGTTGTCTACATCCTTTGTAGATTGAACAGACTTAGCCTTCGGCGTCTTACTGGGTTTCTTTGCAGACTTTTCTGAGGGCTCCCCTTCACTTGTCTGCTTCTTCTTCAGTGTTCCTTTTGAAAAGGATTCCATAATCCCCAACCATTTGGCAAAGATCCTATCTTCGGGGCAAGAAATCAACATCATCAGAAATGATGTTTCCTTCCCGCCCACCTGGGCAAAATCAACTGCTGCAATTTCTTCAACTCTCTGAGGAAAAAGACAGATTAATATACCGGCGAGATAAATCCCGCCCAAACAATTTGCTTACCCGGTATTCCGCAGATTGTGTATTCCCTGCGGTAGCTCTTTGTGGTCGCTGAAGAGATTCCCACACGGCTCGCGTGTGTTTAAACTTCTCCCATATTTTGCTGTTGTAGTGGTTGGTGTCGGCAGCGTCCCATTCCGCCGATAACTTATGGTACTGCTCGATTGTGAGATTCGGCTTAGCTAAAAACGCCGATCTTTTTGTCAGCTTCTCACGGGTATGCTCGGAAAGTTTTGTTGCCATCGTTCCTTTGTTGTGTTCATCGAGAAGTCGTTGGGCTGCCGTTATTGTGTGCTGGCCACTAATGATGTAGTACTTGATAGATCTTTTATTCTCCGTCTGAATCTTCATGAGTTGTTCTGGTGTTGTGATCCAGACTTTGTCAGCACCCTTCCTTCTTTCATAGTATGGACACAAAACAGCATTATGTGGAACGGTATAAGAATTGTCGTCCTTCATCTTCTCCATGAGCTCAGCTACACGTTCCTGGTTGAGTGGCCTGTAATTGAAGTTTGGGTTGACGCTGCAATATTTAACCCTACAAGGATAAATCTTATCATCCAACATCATTTCCTTGTGACTTATTGCAGCATGAGATGCCACAGGTGCAGCTGACAAAACGATTGATGATTTTCTTTTGCGATCCGAATCAACATGTGTGATCCCCGACTGCAGCTGTTCTAGTGTTCTCGGCACACTCTTCCAGCTCCCGAAGCTTCCTAAGCAAATTGAACGTGATCTGTAGAGAACCTGAGACCGAGCCACCTCTCAATCTCCTTATGATGTCGCTGTGTTCTTCTTCAATGTGAAGAGGGAAGATTGCTCCACTTGCTGATTTTCTGTATTGTGAAGCAATATCTCCTGACAATACACCTACTCGATGAGTCTGAAGATCTTCGAAGTAGACATCCAGATGGATCCCCTCCATAGATGGGCTTTCGTTGAGTTGAAGAAGAACTCCAAGGTCAACATCATTAGTGAACACGTGAACGTCATTATCCACAAGTCGACAAAACCACCCGAGATTAATGTTGTAACTGACGACCTCTGGATCCGAGAACGTGACATTGGATGGAACAAGGCATATCTGTCGAGCATCGTCCAATCTGGGTTCGCAGCCTGCTTTCGGGTGCTTGACTAGCGAATCTACTTTCCATTGTTTTGCTTGTCCATGAGATGTGACAGAGGTTAATTTGACAGCAACCATGGTTGCTCCAATGCGCTTCCCATTTATCTTAAAATATGGCCAAGTTGATTCCAGAATCCCCCTGCCCATCTCTTCTCCTGCTCTTGTCTTTAATGTCACTCAATTCCACATCTGAATACAAAAATGATTAGTTCAAGTATCCGAGTATAACAGATTTTATTTTAATTCTTACCCAGAATTTGACGACGACTCCATACTAATGACTCGATCTCCTTGTTTGATCAAATCGTCCTTCTGCAAAATAATACACTATAAATATAAATTATATAAAAACGCACACACACTTGTATAAACCCGAATATACAAAAATAATACACAGAGAGAAGTAGACGTAATTAACTGTCCGAAGCTCACATTTGTGTTAGTGCAAAAGAAAGATAACATTTCGTTTTAGAACCACCACAAATGTGAGCTCTGGACAGTTTTACATAGATTCCTAGCTTTTACTCGAAATATTATGATAAGATGATAAAAGTAAATAAAATGAGATATGCAACTTATATATACTAATACACATATATATTCACATGGAAATTAATCTCGCCACCCCTTCAATGCCTCCTGAAAGAGTGGGCGGGATTAATCTCGCCACCTTTCTGGAGGCCTTGAACGGGAGTGCGGAATTAATCTTGCCACCCTTCTCGGTCTCAGAGAGAACTGGGCAGGATTTATTTCTCACACCCCTTCAGTGACTCCAGAAAGGAGGCGGGATTAATCTCGCCCACCATGTAAGGGATGGTTAAATGAATTTCCCACCCTTCCCAGTTCTCTCCATTGGTATGTTGAAACCTTCTACGTCTCAGACAGAAACGTTTGGGATTGGTCCGACTCACCAATGGAGAAAAAAAGGGGGTGGCGGGATTCATTCCTCCAACAGGCATTGAAGACTCGGCGGGATTAATCCCGCCGCCCAGGGCCTTCACTCGGTCCCTATGCGGCGGGATTAATCCCGCCGGACGCCAATTCCCTGCGCGAATCGGGCGGGATTAATCCCGCCGCCTAGGCACTTCAGGCAGGCCAATGGCGGCGGGATAAATCCCGCCCGATTCCGCGCAGGGCATGCGTACGCGGCGGGATTAATCCCGCCCACCATGTAAGGGATGGTGAAATTAATCCCACCACCCTTCTCAGTTCCCTCCATTGGTATTTTGTAAACCTTCTCCATCTCAGACAGAGTTAGTCGGGATTGATTCAACATACCAATGGGGTAATGAAGGTTCGGAGATTAATCTCGCCACCGAGTAATGAAGGTTCGGAGGCTAATCCCGCCGCCCTCTCGTAAATCATGCGCTCACACATATATATATGGCTGCGGCATTTTTGAACAGGGATGGGTGGGGGCGGGATTAATCCCGCCGCTTATATCCTGCGGAAGTGCCTGAGCGGCGGGATTAATCCTGCCGCCCTCCGCGAAGGGCATGAGCGTGGGGCCGGATTAATCCCGCCGTTCATGTCCTGCGTGAATTCCCTGGGCGGCGGGATTAATCCCGCCGCTCTACGACAAACCGAAGAGCGGCAGGATTAATCCCGCCGCCCATGGCCTGCGTGAGGGGCCTCGGCGGCGGGATTAATCCCGCCGCCCATCCCCTGTAAATGCCCTGCGCGGAATCCGGCGGGATTAATCCCGCCCATTAGAACCTTCACACAGGCCATTGCCGGCGAGATAAATCCCGCCGCATTCCGCGCAGGGCATGGGTGAGCGGCGGGATTAATCCCGCCGCCGAGGCCCTCACGCAGGTTATGGCGCGGGATGAATCCCCCGCTCTTCGGTTTGTCGTAGAGCGGCGGGATTAATCCCGCCGCCGAGGCTATAAACCTATAGCGGCGGGATTAATCCCGCCGCTCGAGGGCTTAGCGAGATAAAATACACACACATATATATGTGTGTGTGTGTATATATATATATATATGTATGTATGTATGTATGTATAGGAGTGTACGTGTGTGTGCAAGAGATAGATAAATAAATAAAATTATACAGTACTGGTACACCTAATATATGTGTGTACATAGGTATATATATGTGTGTATATGTATATCGTGTGTATGCGTGTGAGCGAAACAAATAAAATCATACAGATAAACAACACACACACACACATATATATACACAGGAGTGTGCGTGTGTGTGCGAAAGATAAAACTAAATAAATAAATAAAATTATACAGATAAACACACACATATATATGTGTGTATATAGATATATAATCTATAGAGAAAGAGAGAGAGTCTGTGAATATATAAGCATATATATAAACTAGTGTTGTATGTATGTATATATGTATATAGGTATATATATATGTGTATATGTATATTGTGTGTATGCGTGTGTGAGCGAAACAAATAAAATCATACAGATAAACAAACACACACACACATATACATACACAGGAGTGTGCGTGTGTGTGCGAGAGATAAAACTAATAAATAAATAAATTATA
>PUQB01000441.1:52500-100000 GCA_003024785.1 Selaginella tamariscina
GGCAAGGTTTCTTCATTTCTGTATTTTTCACTCTTTAGATCTTCTTTTTTCTTCATAGTGATCATCTCAGGGGCGAGATTAAATTGGGTGCTATTCTTTATAGGAAAGCACGGCGCCTTCATGCTGTTTACAAGTAAGTATTATAAACAAATTTAAAAATACTTATAAAGATTCACTCTCTTACATTCTCTCTTAAAATTACAATTTAGGGGTTTAGGAATGCATTAGGATTATAATATATTCCGTTAGGAATTTATCCCGTTTAAATATCCTTTTAACTTAATATTCTAGGTTAACCGGGCCGGCGGGATTAATCCGGCCATTTCTTTTTGGCCTCTTCGAAGAGGTGGCGGGATTAATCCCGCCACCATCTCCCGGGCAATGCTTCTCGCCACTGAAAAAGAGTGGCGGGATTAATCCCGTCGATAACCTTCTCAACTGATGAAGAGTTACCAGAATTTATTAGAAAGAGTTGTCGGCGGGATTAATCCCGCCAACCATTTTAGGAGGCAGGGAAGGGGTGGCGGGATTAATCTCGCCACCACTTCCCTGTTTTAAAGATTTGGGGACAGGATTTATCCCGAGATCTCTTTGAAATCATAGTTTTGGAGAGAGTTATGTGCGGGTTTAATCCCGCCACCCATTCCCCGTCGTAAGAATTGTGGGCGGGATTAATCCCGCCTTGGACTCCCTCCGACAAGGAAGAGCCGGCGGGATTAATCCCGCCGCCTCTTCCTCCTCGGGGGAGTCCGGCGGGATTAATCCCGCCGACTCTCTCCGGCGAGGATGAGTCGGCGGGATTAATCCCGCCGGACTCCCTTCCTCGTCGGAGAGAGTCGGCGGGATTAATCCCGCCGGACTCCCCCCGAGGAGGAAGAGGCGGCGGGATTAATCCCGCCGGCTCTTCCTTGTCGGAGGGAGTCCAAGGCGGGATTAATCCCGCCGACTCTCTCCGAAGGGTTGAGTCGGCGGGATTAATCCCCGGACTCCCTTCCCGTCGGAGAGAGTCGGTGGGATTAATCCCGCCGGCTCTTCCTTGTCGGAGGGAGTCCAAGGCGGATTAATCCCGCCGACTCTCTCCGAAGGGGTTGAGTCGGCGGCGGGATTAATCCGCCGACCGTTCCTCGTCGGAGGGATTCGTGGGCGGGATTAATCCCGCCCATCAGTTGTATTAATCAAACATGAGATATTATCTCTAAACATAATTATGTATTATTGCATATGCATATTATTAAGTAACCGTAATTCAGATTTCTTAGAAATATTGCATAAACAGATATCATAATAATACAATTATTTATGTGCAGGACAATATGTTTAATACTGGAGATAAAGTATGTCTTCTTCGGAACAACGAGATAGTTGGCACTGGAACTGTGGAAGTTCGAGATAATAATGCATCATGTCACAATATTGCCCAAGGATCTTGTGTGTACGTATGGGTGAACACCATTTACAAGTATGTTGAGGTTTGGGAATGGAATTTGAGGAGGGTTCTCCTGTATTGTGGAATTTGGATGAAGTCAAGGCTGACACAGAATATGCAGAGTCACAAACAAATAGTAGCACGAGTTTACCAGATGATGGCTTGCCTACTGTAATGGATGAGGTGATTCTCTTTCTTCGTGAGATTGAAGTCGGAAGAGGCATCATCACAGCTATAAATCCAATGGAAGCAGTATCCTGGATCCCTCGTGAAGTGGCGAACATCTGAATTAAGACGGCAAGATGGTTCAACATATTCTGGGTTGGATTTCAATAATAACAACCCGGAAGAACAACTCATATTTGAAGAGGTTCCTTGCATAGGTCCTATTGTAAGAAAAAGGCGATTCAGGTTGTAGATCTTCCCCTGCAAGTTTCAGCAAGAGGTAAAATGGATCCTACATCTTCCGAAAGTGTTACGAGCATTTCCACGATTGACTGTTGCAAGAAGAAGTGTTGTCAGATGGCAGACCGGAATGAAATTACCCAATGTAGACATGTCTTTCGTATCTCACCCAAAAGCAAAGGCATGAGTTTTGTATATGCTGCACTAACTGGGTGTATTGATGGAATGGCCTCGGACACAGGTTATCAGAGTACATCCATGGTATTTAATAAGGTGGCCATCTGCTTCAAAGCTTGGTACAGTATATACGGGATCCCAAAGACCACGTTCTACCGTCGGAGGGATGAGTGGCTAGATGGAGCGCGAACCTCAGTTCATGGGAACACTGGCTTGGTCAAAACCCGCTCTCACATCATGGCAGCCATAGAGATACTCAAGGCTTTTGTGGAAGCAAATGCAGACAGGATGCCTCACAAATGCCGAACCACAAATGCAGGGGTCAGGGAAAATCTCAAGGTTTTTACCTTCAATCTACACTCAATTGAAACTGTGTGAACATGTGAACAAGTGCCTCAGTTTGATGGGGCTCCAAGCAATCTGCACTGGTACCTTCAACAACATATGGAATACTCATTTTAAGGATGTGGAGATTGCAAACACTCTAGCTTTTCTAAGTGTGACACTTGTACATCATTGAAGGCTGCAGAGGCTTGTGCAAAAACCTTGGTGGAGATCACTACCATTCAAAGGAAGATGGAGGCCCACATGATTGCACAACAAACTTGCCGTCTCAGTACTATGCACACCGCATGCTTTCTGTGTCACGCCCATCAGAGTACCTGTGCTTGATCCATGACAAGATGATCATTCAAAGACCAGCATTCCAAAGCTCTTGCAACACTAAAGTGCCTTGGAATGTCATGAAACTTCCGATTTCATGACAGGTGTGCTAACACATGGACACGGTTGTGAGTCATATGGACACTTTCACTTCCACATTGGTCTAGCGACTCCAATTTCACTATTGGTCGTTAGCCATGTGTTTCAGAAACCTTGAAGCCCACTCACAGACACGTCCTATCAGTAATCTCAAAGTGAAGAACAACACCTTCAACCTTTACATAATGCTCTCATGAACACATCTGCACTTGAGGCTACTTGGGAATATGAGAGGCATTGTCAGCAACCTGCAAAAAAAACAGATGGCCCTATTGAGAGTTCAGGTTCAGTGGAGGGATCTAGCTCAAATAGTGTACATGTTCCTCACATCAAATAAGCTTCCTCGTCATTTGCTTTTACAGATGGATAATTGTGCAGGCGAGAACAAAAATAGGTAAATCATTTTAACTTAAGGTTTCTCAGCTCATACTTACTTTTATTTTTAGATATGTGCTAGCATACTTGTCAATGCTTGTTGCCAAAGGTGTGTTTTGAAACAATCACGCTCAGTTTCCTTATGGTTGGTCACACTCATGAAGATATTGATGCGTTCTTCAGCAAGGTCTCCAACTCTACAAAAAGGACAAGTGCACTTACCTTACCGCATATGATGAATCTTTTTGAAAATTGCATCTCCAAAAAAGTTGTGCTTTGCTTGTGACTGAGGTGCCAGACTTCAAAAATTTCTCAAGGAGTATAATAAAAGAAGGGAGTGATTCTTTAGTTGGTCACCTTGTGCCGCTACAATTCTTTTTCTCCATACGAGATGGTATACCTATTATGCAGTACAAGTTACGGCCATCAGAGCAGGAGTGGTTACCGAAAGAGGGCTTAATGCTCTTCAAAAGTGGAGAGGATGGAAAGCCACTTTTCCCAGAAGGACAACCAGACCCTATTCCATTGAGTGCCCAGCTCAAGGAACAAGAGGTTATTATTTGATGGCATCAAAAAAATGTGGCATGGGTTCAAAAATCGATGCCAAAACTGATAAAGGCAACTGGTTACTCAGAACTATATAAGCATGTGGTCAACTATTGGGAGACTGTTGTTCGAGAGTTGGAAGGGCCTACTGTCACAAGTACAAATTGCAACACCCTTTTTGGCCTAAAACAAGGTGGCGAGAGGAGATTGAAATGACATCACTGAGCACAGACGACATAGAAGCCAGTAGTGATGTGGAAGTGCAAACCCCACATTTTGTTGGACAAAGGAAAAAAACAAACATACTTTGATTGTTGCAAGGATCTTCAAAAACTAATGATGGTTCTCATTACTCCAGATGCGTCATATAATCAGCCTATTTGGATGGGTCAAATTATCGACACACCTGAAGTAATCACAAAAAATAGTATTGTTAAGGTTGCATGGTTCAAACCACAAAAAAGGCGACACGAGAAGGAGAGCGAAAGATATAATGGATGCCTAGAGAAAACATGGTCTCTCAATCAAAAAGACCCAGCATGTTTTATAAATGTTAAATCCATTCGATATGGGTGGATGTCAAGAAGCGTTGATAAAGTCACAATTAACAAAACTGCAAGGGAATGTATGTTTTCTGAAGCTTAAAGCAATTACAAAATTATAAATCATATATTTAATATTCATAATTATTATAAACTCTTTAATAATAGTACCAAATTGTATACTTAACTATTAAATTTAAAAAATGATATGGAAGATTGACTATATTATTATAGGATTTTATATATATATATTACTACTACAAATTTTTAATTAATAATGTTATATTTAAATATTAATATTTTAATAACAACATCAATATTTATATAATGTACCTCTTATGCTCTTCCTTAATTGTTATATTAGGCAATATATTATATATTTAATACATTCTACTTTTATAATGTTATTAATTTTTGTTCAATGAATGCTATAATTTATTAAATGGTAGAATACAAAATAGAATATTCTAAAGAATATTCTCTTTTCAAACATATATTCTAAAGAATATTCCTTTAATATTAGAAAATGCTAATTAAATAGCTAAAATTGCTAATTATTAGGAAATGGGACTATAGCCATGCCCATTTTAGTTACAACTTGCATTTAGGGTAGGAGCATAAGTCTCATGCTTATTTGGGCATTTGAGTCAAACTCTTAGGGTTATCTTGGAAAGACTTAGCATTGCACACACATAATGATGACACCGAATGTCCACTTGGTAGCCACATGTTGACCCTTTGGGTTAAAACTCTAGGTCTTAGTATATAAAGAAATTAGGGTTAGAGTTTCAACATTCCAATTCAACACCAGTTGATTGATCTCTTATAATACTATTCAATTAGTATATTTTCTTCTTTTATTCTTTTTTTTTCGTTCATATTTTGTTATTGGCCTCGGCGATAACAACCTGGCAAAGTATAGTATATATTTTTTGTATATTAAGACAGGAGCACTCAATATTACAACTTAGTTATAGCCACATGGAGTAGTTATACTTGTTGTCATAACATTATCCCTCTTCCCTTAGCCATAAAGACTAAAAGTTAATTGGTCTTATGAGGAAGGCTTTTACTATTTAACTAGGTGACGTTGATCAACCTAAGTCAAGTGATTTCACCAGGTAAGAACCATGACACCAAACAAATCTTAGTTTGACACTTTGGTAAGGTAGTACCTTAGTGTTGTAATTTAAAATACGTTTTCAAATTAGTTAAGAAATGAGAAAAGAGTCTCTTAATACATTGCTTGGGAAACAATGTAGTACTTTGTGCTATTGTTAGGTGTCTAAAAATTAGTGATGTATATTAGCCAATGCCCACCAACAATTAAATTAGCCTAATTTCAATTAACTTTTTAATTGACATTCCAACTGGCCCAATTAAGTTCCAATTTAATCAATTTAATTTAATTGCCCTAATTTAATTGAAAATCATTCCCACCAAGGATTCTTTTTAATTAGGCTCATTACAATTAAATTAGCTCAAGATGGGAAATCCTTAATTTTTTAATTGAACTCAACCTGTATCATTAACTCAATTAGGGTTTTGGGTGTGGCAGCTATGGATCCAAGTGAGCATGGGCTACATGGACTGCATGATACACATGTTTCTTCAGTAGAAAAGCACAACAGGTAGCCTAATTGGAGCAAAGAGGAGATCTTCTTGCTGGTACAGTTGAAAAAGGAGGAGGAAAAGGATTACACAAGTAGGAAGGACAAGAACAAGGCCATCTCAAAGACACAAAGGTTTCAGAAGATCGGTGAGAAGATGGCTGCTGTAGGGTACAATCGCGGCCATGAGAATATCAGGGTGAAGTGGGACAACATGGTCTCGGCCTTCAAAAAAATCCATGATAACAATGCTGCAACCAAGGCAGCATATTACTTCGGGATGACCTCCAAGGAACGCTCCATCACCAAGCTACCAGCAACAATGGAGCATGAACTATGTGATGAACTGGAGGAGATTCTGCATGGCAAGCCAAACATCTCACCTCCAAACCTTTTTGACACCTCCAAGCAGCTGCAGAACAAGCAGGGAGATACTGAGACCAAACAAGGAGGTGGAAGCAAGGAGCAAGGAGCAGCTAGT
The DNA here is from genome assembly GCA_003024785.1 of Selaginella tamariscina. Lineage (NCBI taxonomy): Eukaryota > Viridiplantae > Streptophyta > Lycopodiopsida > Selaginellales > Selaginellaceae > Selaginella > Selaginella tamariscina. The sequence continues at coordinate 58,825 of PUQB01000441.1, forward strand.
GGTCTTGTCAATGATGAGAGCACCGAGACTGTTCTGAGGGACTGTGAGTCCGGCTCCTCTGGCCGGCTCAAGAAACAGACTCGTCGCTCTGATGCTGGTGAGGCAATGAAGACATTTGCCAACTTGACAAAGGAAGTCGAAGAGAAATCGTGCTTGAAGGCATGCCGAGAGCCTCAAAGTCGAGCAGGAGTTCATGCGGGAGATGGTTGAGATTGAGAGGGAATGTCTCCAAGCAGAGCGGGAAGTAGCTACAGCAATGAATATGAACTTTGCTACCTTTGTCAACTCCTACACCAAGCAGCAGCAGCCTCCTAGATCTTGAGTAAGTTTGGAAGCTTGTGTTGAAACGTTTGCCAACTAATGGTTTTGTTTACTCTCAGGCTAGGTTGAAAGAACGTCTTGCACACACCATCCTTCTCATACTCTTCTTGCACTCGTAGATAGCTAAGGCATTTGCATGAAGTTTCCTTTATGTTCTTTCACATGTTTCTCATCAGTAAAGTTCTATTTTTTTTTCAGGAAACCCGAGTAGCGAATGGATCACTTTGCTCCTTGTTTTCAGGCAAGTTTACTTCATCTTCACCAGATCACAGTGCAACAAGCTCGAAGAAGGTCTGCTCAGAGGTTGAAGAAAGCTCATCAACGTTTTCTCAAGAGGAAGAGGGATGAAGAAGAAGCAGATGCCGCTGAGGATTTTGAGCGAAGCTTTCTATTCCAATTGATCGTTCACTATGCTGTTCCAGACTGGAGACTTCGGCCTGATCTCCAATGGTGGGTCAAGCCCGCTCATTTGTGTGGTTTGACCGGTTTGTGGTGGAGATGTACGACGACTCTCAATGGTTGAAGCTCTTCGGAATGGACAAACAAACCTTCAACAACTTGGCAGCTCGATCATCCCCGACTCATCAAACATGATACAAACTACCGCATGGCTATTCCGGTGAAGCTGAGGCTCGCTTGTACCATCTTCAAGCTAAGGAACACCTTCAAGTACCTTGAACTTGTTTGAGGAGTTTGGCATCGGTGAGAGCTCTGTTGCTCGAATCATCAAGGAGACATGCAAAGCAATCCAAGAAGAGCTTCGGGACTACATCAAGTTCCCGACAACCATAATTGAGGCTGAAGTTGTCATTGAAGGCTTCACCGACTGAACCTCTCTTCCCAACGTCCTCGGCTGCATCAACTGCTCTCATATTCACATCAGCAGGCCAGTCGAGAACAAAGAAGCGTACATGAAGCACAAGCGTGCAAGCATCGTCCTCCAAGCGATTGTAGACTTGAAGAAGAGGTTTCTCAACGTCAACATTGGTTGGCTCGGATCTATGCATGACACTCGGATATGAAAAAACAGCGGGTTTTACGAGTGTTACAGGAGCTGGCCTCTAAGCTTGTTTTTGCAGCTTGTATTCTCCACAACTATTTGATAGATGTGGGAGATATAGATGTTGAGCAAGAGCTGCAAACCATTAGAGTGGCTAAACAAGAGGCTGCACAACAACAAGCTCCTCAGGCTGGAGCTCCTAAAGCTCAAGGCCCAGCTGCGCTGAACAAGAAGACGATAACGAAGCTCAGCCTCAGCATGATGAAGCTAATGGATTGCATATCCGAGATCAACTTATTCAATATTTGGCATTTGGAGTTGGCGAGTGAACTTAATTTATTAAAAATTTTGGTTGGAATGCAATTAGCTAATTAAATTAATTCCATTCCCGTACCCTAATTATTTCAATTAAATTAAGTTGGTGGGAATGAAATATAATTAAATTAATAAATTAGATTCGATTAGCCTAATGTGATATTCCTAATTTAATTCTTGGTGGGCGTTGGCCCTAAAGTAAGTATTTTATTCTAAATTGTAAGATATAATCAAAATAAGATTAGTATGACATTTTGTGTATCATGATAATATTATTGTGGAAGTTAGTGTCTTACTAAATCAATTAAATGAACGAGATGCTGATTCATGATTTCTTTTAATTCTTGAACGGTTCCTTGAAATATTTAAGCATTATGTTTCCATCACAAAATGAAAGCCAATTAATATTAACTAAGTCCATATCGATAGTATAGTCGTCACATTTCAATAAATTGTTATAATTATATAGTTATATTTGCTAAATGTAACAACTTGTTAATCAACTCGTGATTTGAAGGTGAGGCAATTGCTATCAATTTAAATGTATCAAAATCGAAAAGTAAAATTGTCAGAGTTTTAACTCGGAGGGCTCACACGTAGCAGCAAGTGGCTGCCAAATGGCCTTCCGACATCAATTCCTTGTGTGAGTAACACTAAGTTTTCCAAGATGACCCTAAGAGTTTGACTTAAATGCCTAGTTAAACAGAAGACTTATAGTCTACCCTAAGTCCCTAGATTGGCAACCCCAGGGGATATCCCGAGTAGACTTTAGGATCCTATCCTTGTAGATCTAGACTGGTTCATGCCCTAACCCCTCAAGGGGTAAGTGACAATGCATTAGCTCTATCACAAGGGTATGTGTGAGACACATCTCTTTTGTAGGGTTACCCTCATCTAGGAGTACAACCCCTTAAGGCGACAAGGGGTACCTTGAACCACAACTAACCCCTAAGGGTTTGAGTGGCCAAGTTATACCCTAGACCTAAGGCTAGTACTTAGTGAGGACATGAGTGTTTTGCTAAGCAAACTTTCTAAGGTTAGGTTTGGATAACCCTAAGTACATGACCTTGCAAGTACTTCACAAAAGGGCTTTTGCTAATGAGTTTAGGTTATTCAACCCTTAGATCCTAAGGAGAACACCCCCTAGCCAAGTGTGCTAAAGCACACATAATTACGAGAGCTAACCTCCCTTGAGCTTATGCCCAAGGCTTAGCACCTTAGTGCAAGCACAAGCATGGTTGTTTGTTAGAGTATCCAACCCTTGGCAACAAACCCATGACACAACCTCGAAGGGCATGCCTTAGGCGTTGTATTGTGTGCCATTTAGCCTAATGTCACATGAAGATGTGACACTATTTGCCAGATATGGGCTATCATGCCATAGCCCCTTGGATTCAAGAGTTACACCAAGTGCCACGATGCCCCAATGCAATGCTCTCAATGCCAACTCTAGAACCCTTTGTTATCCCTCAAGAACTGGATAAGGAAACCCTATCAACTAAGAACCCGCAACCACAATTTAGACAAGGACATAAACATGCTTTACTTAGCTATGAGTGTTGATCTTAGCTTGATGTGGAGGAGGAGGTTGGAGATAAGCCTCAACCTTTGACCCTTGGAGCTTACATTCTGACAAGACCTTCCAGGCATGGATTTTTCAATGTTAAGAGTAAGCTACCTCGAAGGTGGGACGTACCCCTATTATATGGAAGTTAGGGCGGCATAATAAAGGGTTATACCTTAACGACACAAGCTCAAGCTTGCACCGGCAGAAAAGCAACGAACTCAGTCATGAACCCATGAGCTTTCCTACATGTACTACTTAATATATGTGACAAAGCCCCCCTCCCCCCGGCTGGCATGGAATCTCATTCCTAAAGGGAATATACTTGGTGAGTTAATTAATGACTTATTGACCCCTAAACCCTAACTTGGGAGGTTTAGGGCATGGGGTTAGGGTAATCCTAGGAGTGTTTCTACCCATTCCGACATGTCGAACTCATCGGAACCATTCAAAAACCTAATCGGGACATGGAAAATTAGGGTAAGAATTTTCTAGATGAAAGTGCTAGCTTCGTCTAGAGTTTTTTGTAAATATCTAATGACACCCGATCGGACCATCACTAAATATCCAAGTGCATTAAGCAGGCATGTTTCTTCTACACCTATGGCTTATCAACATAGTTCGGTAGGTAACAACAGTCAACGTCCAAAATAAAGAGGAGTCATAATAAAAACTATGATAGAAACTATTCTTGGAATGGAATTAATTTAAAGGTGCTTATCAAACACTAATTATTTGAATTAGTGAAAACATTTACATAATTAGTTTGACATAAAGATAAGAAGTTAGAAATTATTGAATGACATTTAGTAGTATGTTGTGCTCTTTGGGGAACGAGTACAATGGGAACCTGTCAGTTGAGACATATGATTATAAAGATTGTTGATTGAGGCACTAGATATAAGTTGCAATTTTCTATGTCAATTATATAAATTATTTCACAAGACGTGAAGCATCCAAAAAAGTATTCTATTATGTTTGCTCCTTGAACTGCTAGTGATGCAAAAAGAGTACAAAATGAGGGATAATGCTATAGCACTTAATATTGAAAGATGACCTAGTTTCGTTCCCTATAGAATAAAGCTTTTGGTCACATTGCAAAGAACCTAGTTCTTATGTCTCATATACATGTGTACATTCATGTAGGTTTATGATTGCCTCTAGTCAGATTGACATGTCGATATAAGTTAATTAATGGAATGATTTCGATATATGTTTCACACCTTGTTTGGTGTAGTTATACACTAACTTGAGAGAAGGTGGGGGACTTATGATAAGTGCATGTAGGTATGGTAGCAGACCCTTTTTGAAGGAGTGATGAGTTTTCTAAAACACTGAGGGAAGTAATGAGAAACTTTGTGTTAGGATCGTAGTTAGCCATGTAGGAGATTTCAAGTTATGTTTTCTTTTTGGGCATATAATGGGAAAAAACACAAAAAATAGTACATATTGTGAAAAACGAGAGTTAAATGGGAACACAAAATTACGGGCTACTATCATAATATGGTAAGAGAGAATCAGATGAGAAGACAAGATTATAGGCTAACACCATAATAGTCCACGTCGCAGTGCCACTTGGAGATTGTATTGTGGCTGTTATATTGCAACAACCAATATAGCTAATATAGGGGAGTTACTCACACTTGCACCTTTTCTACGAACATAGATAGCTAATGTATTGAACACGAGCAATACTCAATAGGATACGAGCTGAGTTGAGGTGAATACGGCCGAAGTCTTGAGAGATGAGAAAGACTAGGATGAGGAAGTACCAATGATAACTGCACGTATCAGCAAAAATAATATTCAGAACATACCCATTAATGGAGGCTCATGAGTCAACATTATTAAGGAGCAAGCTTGCAAGGAACTAGGTTTGAAAGTATGCATCATTTTTAGTACAAATGGTTGATCAAAGAAAAGTACGAGTGGTTAGCATAAGTAGATCCGTGTGTATGGAGATTGTAGGAATTAAGTATAGGGTATTCTTGGTCATATTACAGATTGGACAAACTAACAAGCCTTATCAAATTTTATTGGGGCGACCCTGGCTATAGGATGCAAAAGTATGGCATGAACGAAATGATGCTATACAAGAATGGTCAAGAAACAGCCATTAAAACTCAACAAAGAAGCAAATCTAGTGACCCACTCGACCCTTAGGAATGGAGAATTATGATTGGCATTATGATCTGAATACGGAAGAAGAAAAAGTGTTATTCAATAGCAACCCAAAATTGGTGTAGAATTGCGCAAGTTGATTTATATTAAATGATGCCGAAAGATGAGAAGGGTGATACAAAGGATACTAAAGAGGAAATTACAACTTCCAAAGAATCACAACATAAACATATAGAGGTTCTTGGATTGACCGATAAATTCAAACAATTGACACATCAATAACTGAAATTTAAAACAGAGCACCAACAATTCATGTACCAAACAGAAATTGGAAATTCCGAGTAACAAAAAGACTAAAGAAGTCAAGATCAAAACAAGTGACTGTGACCACACAACGTACATATAGCAATGGATCTAGAACCGGAACATCGAAGAAAATTGGTGGACATATCACAATAGAATGCTAAAGTCTTTGCTTGGAGTTATGAAGATCTCAGAAGAGATTCCACCAACAATTTGTACCCATAAATAAAAACTACTACCACATGCAATACCTAGAAAACAACAAGCCTACCAAATGAACCCCACGTTTCTGGTGAAAGTCAAAGAAGAAGTGGATTATTACGAGCTAGATTCATATATACAATCAAAAAGCTACAATGGTTGTCATCAATTATAGTAGTGCCAAAGAAGAATGGGAAACTACGAATTTGTGTCAACTATAAAAAAATTAAACGACATAACTAAGCATGATATGTATTTGATACCCTTCACCGAAAAGTTATTGGACACAATATCGAGACACGATATGTATTCCTTCTTAAACGGATTTTTAAGATACAACCAGGTCCAAGTGGAGCAAGCAGACCAACCAAAGACAGCATTCATTAGTCCATGGGGAGTGTATGTGTATCGCATCATGCCTTTTGGATTATGTAATACGCCTAGTGAGACATTCCACATTTATTTAACAACATTTATAATCTTTTAATTATGTGAGAAGGAAAGGGATTGTCCTAGTTGATTATTTTTAACTACTTGAAATTCGTTTAAATATGGTTTTCCCTTATTTTACATAATTGTGTGTGTGCATGTATCAGTATGTATTTATAGTTAAATGTTCATGTCCAAAGTATTGCAGTAGTGTTGGTGGGCATTAGTTTTCTTAACATAAAGGGCATTGTTAAGCTTTAAGATACTCTTCTTATTTTGCTCCCTATGAGAAAGTTTGTCAAAGCATCATTCATTGAACATAAATATATTAATGGCTATATATACGTGTGTAAAGAATTTTGAAAGGCTTATGTATAAACCACTTAAATTATCATAAATTCAAAGCTAATAAATATACATGTTATAACGAACACACTTAAAAAAGAAGAAGAAAACTACATCCTCTTATTTGGGGAAAACCACGGAGTTTTTATCCCAATTTTCATCACATTGACAAATTTTAAAAAAAAAACTGAGATTGCACAAGGTTCTTTAATATATATTCTCTTTATCTCCCACAAACAAACTCTTAAAATAGACAAGTCCAAATATTACTTACCCATTTCAAGTTTTTAAAATTTCTCTCCACCGATGGAAAGTAGGGTTGAGTTTCCTAATGCATAGTACTTTAGATATAATATTTGATAAACATTATATATATATATGTGTGTGGTGAGTGTATGAACACTTTTAAGTGTGAATAGTGATATATATGTATGAACATTTTTAAGTGTGTGTATACATGTGATTTATTAAAACATTAATACATTCAATTAAAATATTATTAAACATTAACTTTTAATAATTACTTTTAGCGCTGGCAATCTATGATAACACATTGAAACGTAAAACTTTCTTCTATACATTGCCATATTATATCAACTTTGAAACCCTTTCTTATAGTTGTTATGGACTCTTATGCTGTTAAAGATGCAAAATTATATTCTTTGCATAATCAATCCATAATTTAATTAAAACCTTTTAATGGTAATTAAGCTGGTAGATTACAAATGAGCAAAGTTGTTAAGTCATAGACCTCAAGGTACAATAATGGTAAGTTTTATAATTAATACTTAAGAGTTTTGTGTATGAGGCACACATACACATAAATTTAATGTGCCAAAGTGTTTACGAGATCGAAGGTGTGTGAGATAGAGTTGATCATTTTAATAACTTTGGCTATGTTAAGAATTGTTTACTAAGTCATTTTAACTTAAAGAGTTTTAAGAGACAATTCTTTGTAAAAAAATAACATATCAACGTTCATATACACACAGCCCACTAAAGATGTTGTAAGAAGACGTGAATACATTTATGAAATTTAGACATATAGGAAAGACTATTATGTTCAATCTATATTTAAATGTTTTTCTCTTCAAATAATTGCTATCTCTATCAATTATATATACTAAAAACTCTTAATAACAATGTGACATACTCCACTCACTAAGTAAATTACATCTCTAAACAATCTCATACACAAGTTTGTAGAACAAGACATGTTTGTACTGCATATTCTAGCACATGGAAAACATTTCACAGTAATCTTCATGAATCTCCACAAATCCTTAATAACCAAGTTGTAAGTAGGTTTCTTTTACCTCATGCACAAAGTTGAGAAATGACCAGTCCTTCCTCCCCTTGTAATAAAAGGAGAATAAAGGCTGACTAGCCTATCCATTGTAGTAAAACCATTTAAAATTGGCAAGAGCATGACTCATAAGTGTCAGAATTTAATCTCCATTTATAACCCATAAACTTAATGCACTTATACTCAACCTCTCCCTCCACAACTCAAATTAACACCTCCTAATCAAAATATACATTTGTCCTTGCTAATATATAAATAACCTTTAAGTCATTTGAGTTAATATTTGATAGTAAAAATAATTGTATTTCCTGTAGCTCTAAATGTATATTTAACTTTAATAAAACTTAATCGTCATTTTAGGCCGTAAAGGAATCTATCATGCTATGATAATTGTACATTATAAGGTGACAATTACACTAGAGTTTAGTATAGAGTCGTAAACAAGCAACAACTATACTTTATTAAGGCAACAACTTAATAGTTGGCACCATTTATATCACCATATTGTAAATGGTGTTATTGTATCCATATGAAAAAGATATGTCTCACAAAAATCACATGATTTACAGTAACAACACTACTTAATTTGATTTGAAAAAATTAAACCTAACTCTTTATTAGGATTGATGCTTTATGTAAAATTGTATCACTTTTCATATCATAGAAATATATATAAATTGCTACTTTTAATCGTTAAAATATATTTATTTTTTTTTTATTGATTCGTACCTCTCCATGAAGGCAAGATTGATTTTTATTTTTACATATGCAATTGATATGTATTAGTGAGATGATTGGTAGGGAACCTCGAAACATGACAAGACCAAAGGCTTATTAAGTAAATTGTATCATAAATAAATCTTTATTACGTGCTTGTGATGGCCTTGCTTTTCATTTGTGACCCTTAGGGTTAGTTTGGTTTAGGGTACCCCTTATCACCTAAAACCCTAAAGGTTGTACTCTCAGACCAAGGGTGGATGTACACAAAATCTACCTATTCAAACTTCTCAACCAATGAACATGTAGTGTTCTTTGAAATGCAGTCCTAAATGGGTGTTAGCAATGCCTTCGGGTAAACTACACTTTTATCAGCCACAAGTATGCATATATCACATCTTTCACACACAACTCACCCAAAACCTTTTGCCACTTATATACCATAGGTATGTATTATTTATAGTTATAGTTAATATGAACTCTTTTATTTATGAATTGTATACATTTCCTTGCATTCCTTCCCTTTATAAAGATTTTTTTCCTAAAAGATAAAAAATTCTTATTTAAATTTCTCATGTACATTCGTTAACTCATTTATTACCGAGTCGAATGTACCACTAATATGTTCTTATAGTTGATTTGTGCATCTTCAAGAATATCAATCTCATATTTACCTCAACTAAAGCATTTTAGGATTTTTATACAGAACTGTATTGCCCTCCCCCTTCATTCTCGCTCAATACATTACACATGTACACATAGGTGTATTGAAATATATTTGGTCCTGATTGAAACAACAATTCTAAGAATAATGAGGCGTATTTGAACAAATACGCCTCCATGAGTACAGTATATAGTACATAAAACAAAAAAGAAAAATATTAAAAACTAAAAAAAACTAAAAATAATTTGTAAAAATAGAAAATCTTTACTGTCCCTCAACCGTTGGATTAACCGCTGCATCTGCCACTTCAGACGACGCTGTTTGTGTTCCTTTGAGATCTTCTCCTTCTGTGAACATCAATATTAATGCTTATTTTCTTTATATAATACACACACACACACACACACACACACACATATATATATATATTAACATTTAATATTTAAAGAACAAACTAATTCTTTTATAAAAAACGTATATCAAAACAGTACAAAAAAAATGTATTCCGAATCCCACTTTTGTAAACAGGCTGCATCTTATTAATAAAACGGAAGATGACGAACTTTAAAAAAGAATAAATATAAGCAAAAGAGATAAAGTAAAAAGCTAACAGTATATGCTATACAAAAAACAACATATATTGATCTCTATGTGTCCATACATCAACACTCGATTAAATAGATAAAAGTTATGTACTTTCAATAAATCATACTCTAACTAGTCACCAACCTTTGTTAGATGCATTTCCGGCCTCAGTGTCCACCTTTGCTCCACCGTTTACAGTACTTTCGTTGGCACCTTCAAATTATAAAATCTCGTTAGCCCCCTCACTCTTAACATGCTCATTCCACTTACCGGGTATCTCAAACTTAGGCATATCCGAACCGTAGAACGTAACAGTAACATCCGTGTCCGACTTATCCATATCCGACGGTTTGGGTGGGCCCTCATTAGCAGCTCCCGCATTCTGCTCCGGGAATGTAACAGGGTTCGGATTCTGCTCCGGGAATGTACCAGGGTTCGCATTCTGCTCGGTACCGGCGTTCACATTCTGCTCCGTGAATGTACCAGCAGCAGGGTCAACCTCCATACCGCCCTGCTCCTCGGACTGCATCTCGTGCGACGGAAAACCAGACAGTATGTCCGCAAAGGGAAATGCGTTGTTAGAGTCGGATAAGTATGTTGATGGAAAGCCGTGTGTATCCACGACTTGCTGCTCCAATAATGCGTGGTTTGCTTGGTCTTCTTCTTTAACCGCTCCGCTTCTCGGCTGCTGCTTCTGGAGCACTCCCGCTGTCTCTGCCGGTTCTTCCTTGGGTTCGACTGCAAATGCCCATGGTAAGAACTGGTATGTGTGTGTTTGTGTGCCGAGAGAGGAGAGAGAGAGAATAATTACAAAGATTCATCTGTGAATGTTTTGCACACATATAATGATCAACACATATAAATAAAAGATTACTGCACTTACTTACTCCTGACGGCGATGCTCCAGGGGATAAACCACGACGAACCTGGACATGGGCGACGAGCTGTTCATAGGACTCTCCTCTTTGCCCTTCTCAGAATCCACCTTCTGAGCAAGCGCATGGAAGCTGCGAGGCTCCAGCCGCACGCCATTCCTTCGTAGCTCGGCTCTTGCCTGTGCTTCAGCCCGAGCCGCCTGTGCTGCTGTTTCCAATGCGGCCTTTGCTGCTAAGGCCGCTTTAGCAGCTGCTTGTGCCTTTGCCAGTGCTGTCGCTTTAGCTGCTGCTGCTATCTTAGCCGCATTTGCTGCCGCCAGCTTTGCCGCATTTAGAGCCTCCTGAGCCTGCGACAACACGCGTATGTAAACATGTACTACCTATATGAAAATGACAGATTCTTTCTCTCTCAGATTCTGAATATGTATGGTCTTTTGTTTCTTGAGGGGGACTTCAAGAATTTAAAGTCAAAGCAATATTAGAATTCATATATAATATTAATATATATATATATATAGAGAGAGAGAGAGAGAGAGAGAGAGAGAGAGAGAGAGGAGAGAGAGAGAGAGGAGAGAGAGAGAGAGAGAGAGAGAGAGAGAGGGGGTTTTCATTTGAATGTTTTATAAAGTGTTCAAAGAGACTCTGTATACGGAAAGATTGCTCTAAAAAGACTTGATGACAAAGTACACACACATATGGCACTCTGTATAAGTTAATAGTTATATATCATATAACATTGAATAAACAGTCACCTGGGGGTTCACTCCTTTAGGAGTAGCCGGTTTGGTGTCCTCCGTGGGGTTATCAGCACCGTCGGACTCGGTCTTAATCCTCGGCTTCTTGTGGGCAGGGCTTTCAACATCGCCTTCCTCTTTAGCCCCATTGGACTTCCTGCACTCGGGGCAAGAATAACCATTTGGGTCGAGTACAAACTCTGGCGCATTCTTCTGCTCACAGGCAACGTGCACCGACCTCTTGCACTGGACACAATTGAGCCAGACCTCGGGATCCCCAAGCGCACCTGCATCCGGGTAGACGAGAAGACAGTAGGGGCAGTACATGTTCATGCTGTAGAGCATGGTGCAAGTGTTGCACAGGCGCTGGTAGACGCCGCTCTTCTTGACACGCCGCCAGATACTGTTGTCCGTACTGCCGCAGCGGACGCAGCTCTCGTCGGATTTGGCAGCTGCGGCGGCCGGCGGGGGGACCGAATCGACTATGGCGCCTTCGACTAGAGACATACCTTTGCTGGATCCGCTCGTTTGGTCCGCTTTCAGGCTGTTCAGGAGACGCTTCCGGGGAGGCAAGGATCCTTCTGCCGCTGCTGCCGTTCCTGCTCCAGCTTCGGCGTCCTCCATTCTCACCCTAAAGACACCATTCCTCCAACTGGCTAGGGCTAGGGCTAGGGTTTGTCCAAAACCACTACTCTGCTTTCCTTTCCGTACAAGGAGGTGTACGGCCCCAGCTGACATGACGGAATATCCCCAATTTTCAATAGAGAAAGAAAAAGTGAGTATACAATGAAATTAAAAATGTTATTATTTTAGATTCTTATAAATTTTAAGTTTCCATACAAAAAGGGAAGGTTAAGAATTATATATATCAAAAGAAATATGAATACATATCAACTATTACATCTCGTATCTCTATATTTCTATGTATAATTATTCTAAGCCTCTTTTATTCTTTTTAAATAAATAAAATATATTTTTAATAATAATTTATAATTCTTTAAAGTTTTTATTACATTCTTATTAACTAATTTAAAAAAAGATAATATTTACTTAGTTAAATCTTATTTCAATTATACGATAATAAGATGTTATAATCTTTTATAGTTACTATCACATTCTTATTAAATAACTAAAATAACAAACAATCTAATTATCACATATATAACAACTTATACAGTGTATAATCATTTTCTTTCTTTCGTATCTTAGTATTATTTCATACATAGTATACTTAATAATTAATTATAATGTGTAATTGATATGTATATTGTCAAAATTTTATTTCTTATTTATTATTATTATTATTTTGTAAAACAATAATAAGATGTATTCCATGGTATGAATATAACAACAATATACAGGATTGCAAATTTAAAAATTTAATAGGTTTTGACAACATAATTTTATAATCATCATAATATTAAATTTATTATATCTTAGATTTAGCTCATAATTATTATAAGAAATTTAAAAGCGTTATATTATATTATATAGAGCATTTCTTTTCATTTCAAAAGATATTCCAGGATTTAACGCTCCTTATTAGGATATTCCATGTACCTTTGGTTTTAAAAGGAGAATATTCTTTGAACAAGTGAATATTTACTAAAATAACGGTATATTCCAGCATTAGCTAGAGCAATGACATATTCGGATAAAATGCTAAAATAATGGTATATTCGCTTCATATTTACGTAAACCATGCAGTTTCACCAAACTGAAAATCCGTTTTAATTAATGGATATTTAGTTGACACCGCAATCACGAGAAGAACTTACATGTTTATTGCATCCAACACAATGGATTGTTCTTCTCGTAATTCTTCATAGGCTGTTGTTGTAACTATTTACACATATATAATATAGGAGAACAATTTAACCGGTACAAACGTTCTGCTTTCATAAGCTTCCTACAGAGTTTCAGTGTGAGAGGATATAACCTGTCACAAATGTTCTATGATATATGAGAAGGGACATACATATCGGTAAATTTAGAATGGATGGATTTAAACTTGTAACCAAGTCCGCTCCTCAAAGACCTCTTTGATTCTTTCTCCATCTAGACCACAAATACTAAAGTTGAGTAAAATGTGTGTATGTGTGCCCATACATAGGGAGACACACGTACACTGTTATATACCTTGGGGCTTAGTGATTGTCAATAATGACTCAACATTCTTAGAAAAATGTTAGCCTATAATGAAGTACAAGTAGAGGAAGCCAATCAATATTTATCAATGGAATGACATCATATACATATGGAGTTATGCCATTTCGACTTTATAACTCACATTTCAGTTTTTAGTCACAATTATTTTTATTATTTAACATCACTCGTAAAGTATTTCTAGATGATTTCAGCGTATATGTATGTGTGTAAGTACATCTTGTAATTCTAGTTAAATATTAATGATAGTTATGAATTACATAACCAAATATGCTGCATTACATAGGTTTCACGGATATTGGATATACCACAAAAGTTTTTCTTTCCAAAGATAGAATAGAAGGTATGTCAAATGGGTAAAATAAATGAAAAAAAAGAGATTATGACGGGTACGTACCCTCTATTTGAATAAGATGAATGAGTTCTTATAAATGGAAGTTCATGAGTGAACTTTATAGAGGAACATGCATGTAAAAGCATGGGTTTAGGCCCAATATAACATGCTCCCTTTAATGTGAAAATGACATATAAAAGGAGTGTAAAGCCCACATGAAAGGATTTAAATATGATATATCCTTATTTGTCCTTTAGATGGAAGTAAATGACACTTTATACATTATGCTTCCATGGCTTAAGTTTACAAAGGTTATTCAGAACTGGAGAACATAATAATGGTCATTAGAGAAGGAAAAGATAAACTAGTTATTTATAATAGCACAAAAAAGTCTTGACGCATGCTTGGGCACATTATCACCACTAGTAATTATCCCTAAAATGAATAGAAAGTTAAAAGTATGTGTAAACTATAAAAAATTAAATGTCATAAAGAACAATGTCTTTTCTATTCCTTTTATAAAGAAATTATTGGACTGTGTGATAAGTATTTCTTTTTGAATGGTTTTTAGGATATAATTGAGTTACAGTTGCTTATGAGGATCAATATAAAATGACTTTTGTTTTAGCTCATGGGGTGCTTATGCATAGAAAGTAATGTCATTAGCCTCTACAATGCCATTCACGTTTCAAAGGATAATCACTAATACCTTTCGGGAATACCTACTTGATTTTATGAAAGTATTTATGAATGATTTTAGTGTGTACAACACTAAGGAAAACCTTTTTAGTGTTTTGAGAAGTATATGCATAATTATATTACCTTAAATCCTAAAACATGTAATTTCTTTATAAAGTTAGGAATTCTTCTCATATATATAGTCTGTAAAGAAGACATCATGATGGATCGTGATAAAGTGAAGATTATCCTTATTTACAAATTACAAAGATTTCTAAAAAAGATAAGCTATCATAAAGTTATAAAAACCTTTAATGACCTTAAACCTTAGATGTTTCGTATCAATGGACTTTTGAATGTCAAGTAGCATTCAAGGAAATTTCTTACTAAAACACCTATATTAGTAAGTCCCAAATGGGATAAAGCTTTTTATGTGTAGGTTGATGCTTTGGATATGGTAATAGGAGATGTCCTTACCAAACACAATATCATGATTTTTTATTATAACTCAACTTTTTATTTTGGAGGTTGATTATTGTCACATATTGTATTATGTTGATGAGCCTTAAATATAATAGAAAACATGCATGTTTTAGTGCACTTCGGTATTTGGGATGGTCCGGCGAGTGTTATTAAGTATTTGTAGAAATTGTTAGAGTTTTTACCTTGTTCCACGAATGTGGCTCGCCAAATGCCAACCCTGGAAACCCCACAAAATCTAATAATCTCTGTTAGGAACCTGTTTCTCATGAACTCACACACATAGTTGGCCAAGTCCATAAACAATGCTCACCATATGAGTTAGGATGTGTGGGCTAGTCGAGCTACAAGTATCATTCTTAATTTGGCATGGATGAAGCAACCGGAACAAGGCTTTAACCAATGTGTGCAGAACATGAACTTGGCTAGTGCCTTTCAGGCTTGCGAGTGGGTTATGAATAGAAGGAGTTAACTAACTCCTTGGACACGTTGTACTTAGTTTCAAAGGCATAATCTTGCCAACATTAAGGGTAAGCTACCTCGAAGGTGATCATTTAAAAGTTAAAGCAGCATAACAGAGGATTGTACCTTAACGACACATGCTTAACTTGCACCCATAAGAGAATAATGAGAGCTCTTTTGAACCTAAAAACTCTCACTACACATATTCTACTTATTCATGTGACAACGAACCCCCCTCCCCGTCTTTTCTTATTTGCGTAAGTGTGCTGGCACGAAATGCTAGGCCCTTTTGTTAATGAAATGAGTTGAATCAAACCTAATTCCTACCCCTAAACCCTACCTTGGGGGGGGGGGGATTTTAGGACATGGGGTTAGGTCAACCTTAGGTGCCCTATTTAACATGTCGAATTCATATGAACTAACCAAAAAATTTAATTGGGACATTAAAATTGGGGGATAAAAGGTAAGTTTTAGCTTTACATAGAGTTTTCTATAAATACCTAATAACATCCGGTCGGATCATCATTAGATACTCAAGTGCACTAAATAGGCATGTTTCTACTACATCTAAGATCCATCAACATAATATAATATGTAACAACAATCAGCCTTCAAAGTAAAGAGTCGAGTCATAGTAAAGATGTCAAGCCACGATCCAAAACCAGAAGAGAACAGGATTCCAAGAACAGGAAGGCTTGACTCAGAAGCAGGACCGAGAGCAAGACAGGAACTAGGAACAGGAACAGGACGGATCAGGAGCAAGACAGGATCAGGATAGGATCCGGGAGCAAGACAGGAAGGCACAGGACAAGATCCAGGAACAGACAGAAACATGACAGGATCGGGAACAAGACAGGAGCAGGACAGGATCAAGAGTAGGACAGGAAAAGGAGCGGACAGGAGAGGACAGAAACAAGACAAGACGAGATTGATCGTAGTAAGACTGGTGTTGATAGTAACTGATTGTACAAACAATTAGGTCGGAGCTTTTATGCTCACAACTCCAAGAGCTAATCTAGGCATGAGTGCTAAAAGTGGTTGCATGCATGCAAAGTGACTGCATGCATGCAGAGGCTAAGATGAGTCCACATGTCCCTTATCCTCTAGGCATATCCTGTGGCATATCCTGTAGGAATATCCTGCAACCGTATCCTGTGTCCGGAATCCTGGTAGGAATATCCTGTAGAAAGTCCTGCAACCCGTATCTGTATCCGGAATCCTGTATCCTGTATCGGGTCGTGACAGCACCTCCTCCCTAAAGACGAGTTCCACGAGTCTTGGGACCTGGTTTAGCAGGATAATGCCGATGGAAGGCAGCAACCTTGGAAGAAGCATGGAGTAAGTTGGATGCAGGTTCCCAAGTGCGATCAGTAGGCAAATAACCTTTCCAATCCACCAAGTATTGGAGTTGGCGGCGATGAAGACGAGAATCAAGGATGGCTGCAACTTCGTACTCAGGTTCAGTGTCAATGACCACAGGAGGGGAGGAGAAGAAGCACGACCGGGAAGAGAAGAAGGATGATACGGCTCCAACAAGGAGGTGTGAAACACAGGATGAAGTTTCACCGTAGATGGTAACTCGAGTCGGAAAGCTACAGGATTGACCTCCGCCACAATCCTGTAAGGGCCCAATCGTTGAAAATCCAACTTAGAAGAAGGCCTGTTGGTGCGAATATGTCGACGAAGAAGCCACACGAGATCACCAATCTTGTATGCAGGTGCCGGCTGACGGTGAGCATCAGCATGATGCTTGTATCGTTCCTGTGCCTGCTGAAGATGAACCGGAGATCATCCTGTACCTGACGAAGATGCTGGACGATCCTGTACTGCAGGAGCGGAAGAAGGAGAAGCGGAGGAGCAAAGTCAAAACGTGGATGGTGGCCTGTAAGAGCAAAGAAAGGTGTCTGTGTAGATGCGTGAACGGAGTTGTTGTAGGCAAACTCCGCCATTGGAAGAAGGTCCAACCAGTTGTCCTGCTGGTAACTGATGAAGCAACGAAGATACTGTTCCAAGGTCTGAATTGTGCGTTCGGACTGCCCATCAGTTTGCGGATGATATCCTGAAGAAAGATCCGCTTTAACCTGTAGACTCCGAAGAAGCTCTCGCCAAAACTTGGACATGAATTGTGGACCTCGATCGGAAACAATGCTCTCAGGAAGACCATGATGTCGGAACACTTCACGGATCACCAACTCAGCAGTTGTCTGACCTGTAGCTGTCTTGTTGCAGGGTAGGAAATGAGCCTGCTTGGTGAAACGGTCAACCACCACAAGAACTGCATCGAATCCACGAGAAGGAGGAAGATCTGTGAGGAAATCCATAGAAATGGATCTCCAAGGAGCAGAAGGAACAGGAAGAGGACGAAGAAGACCAGAGGGTGCATGATGAGGCATCTTCGACCTGTTACAAGTGTCACAACTCCGTACAAACCTTTCCACAAAACCTCGCAACCCAGGCCACCAATAGTTGCGAGTCACCAACTCCACTGTCTTGGCCACACCAAAATGTCCTGTAGCCGGGGTATCATGACAATCCTGTACCACACGAGTCCTGAAATACCAACAGGAACGTACAGGAGACCTTCCCGGTACAGGAGTCCATCCTGTATGGTGAACAACTTGTAGTCTGAACGGGAACTGGAGGAAGAGGAACTTGCAATGTCAGGATGAATGTGTGAGAACACATTCTTTGCCAAGTCGTCTGTAGCCAACTGCGAACGGATGTCCTGTAGGAGTGTTGAATTTGCTGGAGCCTGATGAACCTGCAGTGCCGCAAGCCGGAATCGATCAGACCCAACAACACTTGCCTTTGACAGTCATATGCAGGATCCTGGGTCGGTGCAAGGTAAGAGCACCTAGACAATGCGTCCGCCTTGCCATTCAAAACCGGGCCTGTAGACGATGACGAAATCAAAACGTGATAGAACTCGCCCACCTAGCCTGTCGCCGACTGAGAACTCGAGCCATTTGAAAATACTCTAGGTTCTTGTGATTTGTAAGAACTTGTACAGGATGCAGTACCTTCTAGGAAATGCCGCCACTCCTCGAACAAATCCACAATGACCTTGAGTTCTGTTAAAGGTAAAATATTAGGAGCATAGGACATCCTACTGTAGAGAGAATAAGGGTAGGAAGGTTTGTAGTAAGCATGGAAGGAAAGGTTGTGAAGGAGGAAAATCCTTACCGAGAGGAAAAGGAAAAGGAAAAGGTGAGTAAGAAAAGGAAAAGGTAAAGGATGATGTCAGAGTTTTTACCTGGTGCCACAAAGGCGACTTGCCAGGTGCCAACCCTGGAATCCCCTCTCTAGAAACCCCACGGAATCTGGTAAAATAACCCGTATTAGGAACCCAAGCCTTAGAAACTCTAACCCCTAACTGACTAAGCCCACGAACGAGACTCACCTTGTGGATCAGGATACACGGACTAGCCGAGCTTTAGGTGTTGTTCCTAGCTTGGCGTGGTTGAGGCGGCCGGAGCAAGGCCTCAACCACTAGTTCTGCGGAACGTGAACTCGGGCAATGTCTTTGAGCTTCCGGGCAAGTTTTCGGACCAAGGAATCTGACTAACTCCTCGGAAGTGACGTGCCCCTATCTCAAAGGCAAGATCCTGGAAACGATAAGGATAGTCTAACCCTAGGGTGGGTTGTACCCCTATCGTGTGGAAGTTTGGGCGGCACAACGGAGGTTGCACCTTGACGACACAAGCTTAGCTTGCACCGGTAGGAGGTTAACGAGCTCTCTTTTGAACCCAGGAAGCCTCACTACATATACTCTACCTTATTTATGTGACGACCCCCCCCCCCCCTGTTTACCTAAATGAGTAAGTGGGCTGGCACAAAATGCCAGCCCTTAGAGAAAATGGTTGTCCTAACCTAACCCTAAACCTAACCCCTAGGGGGGGTATTAGGGCGTGGGGTTAGGGCAACCCTAGGGTTAGGTCAACCCTAGGGGTGTCCCTAACCCTTTTTGACAAGCTATATTTAACGAAAAACCTATCTTTTGTAACGTCAAACTGGGGGAGAGTTTTCTAGAGGGTAAGTACTACCTTCGCCTAGAGTTTCTCGAGGTACCTAGTGACAGCCGGCCGGACTACCCCTAAACACCTAAGTGCACTAAGCAGGACTGTTTCTCACTACAACTAGGGTTCGCCACACAACTGGTAGGTAACAACAGTCAAACCCCAAAGTAAAGGGTCGAGTCATAGTAAAAACTATGACACACTCCCCGCCTTTGAAAATGTCAACGTCCTCGTTGACGTCCAACTCCAAGACTAGATAATGTTAGAAAAAATTAACCAAAACTAACATATCACTCTATGTGGAGTCAGCCAAAAGTTCACATAAGTTTTATTACCCCCCTTGCATTACGCGAAACCAAGTACTTCAGAACCGTCATTCACTGAGTCGTAAACCAGCTGCCGGAGGCACCACCTGCGACATGAAGTCATTTGGAGACCTTTTGCACGTCTGCAAAGTCTGTCACCCGACGCACACAACACTGGTTAATTTCTTTATTTAACTAGAATTTATATAAGAGGCCTCTAGTTAGTGTTGTTGCCGGCCCCTTGGTTAATAAGAAATAAAGACTTGCTTTATTCCTTATCATCATTACTAACAGTTTGAGACCTTGCCTCAAACTCCTTCACTATCTCCACGCGTTCTGTAGATTATCCAATGGTTCCCATGTCGACTCGCATGCCGGTAACCCTTCCACTTGACAAGATATTCTCGTTTTACGTTTTCGCGTCCCTCGGCGTTTAATATCCTTTGCATCCAATATCGACTCAACTTCGAACTCCTTCATATCGCCGACCAGCTCAGGAAGCGGACGTAAGTTTTCATATCTCTGCGGATGTTTCTCATCCTTGTGAAATGGCTCGAGTAAATTGACATGAAACACATTGTGTATTGTTCCCAACTCCGGAGAAAGATCTAACTCATAAGCCACTTTCCCTACTTGCTTCACCACCTTGTATGGACCTATTAGTGCGATAGAAACTTCCTTGAAAGAGTTGTTGGAACCTTCAGGTTTTTGGTACTCAACAATACCATATCCCCAACCTGATACTCTACATCCCGCCGATGCTTATCGTACTGCTGACGATACCTTTCCTGCTGCAGCCATCGCTTGACGAGCAGCTTCCCATGTTCGATACAATTGTCCTGTGAACTCTGCTACAGATGGAACTCGATTGCTATCGTCTTTCGGTAACACCATACTCTGAGGAATACCACCCTTATTCCCAGTTAACACTTCCATCGGGTACATCCGATTGCACTTGTGCATCGAGTTATTGTAACATATCTCAGCCATATCTAAGTGTTCAGCCCAATCAAGTTGATCACCTTGAACATAGCATCTGAGATAGTCCTCGACTTGTCGGTTCACCCTCTCCGTTTGACCATCAGTTTGCGGATGGTAAGCTGTACTGAACTTGAGCATCGTACCAAACTTTAAACAATGTCCCCCAAAATTCCCCGTAAACCGAGGATCCCGATCTGAGATCATGGTTTCCGGTAGTCCGCGCACTCTTATGACTTCGTGGAAGAACAACTTCGCTGCTTGAATTGCATTCACTGTCTCTACAGTTGGAATGAAATGAGCAACCTTTGAAAATCGATCGACTACCACCATGAGCGTTAAAACCACAAGATTTTGGCAATCCCATGATAAAGTCCAAAGTAACACTTTGAAATGGCCGCTCTGGAATCGGTATACATTGCAACTTCCCAGCTCGTTTTTGCGACGGCTCTTTACTTGTTGACATGTGGGGCAGTCTTGACATATTTGGCAACATCATCTATCATACCCGGCCAATAGAATCCCTGCTTCAACAAAGCCAACGTCTTATGCCTTCCACCATGTCCTGCCAAAGGAACATCGTGATGCTCTCTTAACAGCCTCTCCCTCCATGTCCCTTCTGGAACATAGAGTCTCTTTTCTTTATAATAAAGAACTCCATCCGTACCGCAAAATGCCTGTTTGAGTGCATCCATTCGACTTTCTATTCCTGCTGGAACATTACCATCTCTTCGTAACTGATGAACTTGTTTCCTCTTTGCCACCAGGCTCAAAGCCTCTTTAGCAAACTTGTCCTGAGGATACGCCGTCACAAATTCATCCACTAAAGTTGAAATGGGTGCTGACATAATTCGCAGATGACCCTTTCTACTGAGTGCATCAGCTACCACATTGTCCTTTCCTGCTTTATGTTTGATTTCAGGCTGAAATCGTGCCAACTTCTGCTGCCATCTAGCATACTTCGGCGATAGCTTCGGCTGCGTTTCAAAATACCTTAGAGTTACACTATCTGTCCAAACCACAGTACCATGACTTGGAAGATAATGACGCCAATACTCCAAGAAGCAACAATAGCATACATCTCCTTTTCGTGAGTAGGCCATCGAGTTTGCGCGGCATCTAACTTTTCGAGAAAAAGGACACTGGATGTCCTTTCTGTTGCAATACACCACCAATTGCAAAGTCGGAAGCGTCACATTCTACTTCAAAGATCTTCAAAGATGGGCAACTGCAAAAACTGGCTCAGGAAGAGATAGCCTCTTTGAGTTTGACGAACGCACGTTGGCACTCTGGAGTCCAATGCCATGGAATGTTTTTCGTAAGATCTGTCAATGGGGCCGCTATTTCCGAGTAACCCTTTATGAATCTTCGGTAATACCCTGTCAGACCAAGAAATGATCTAACTTCATGCACATCTTTTAAAGTCATCCACTCAGTAATAGCTTGAATTTTCTTTGGGTCCATGGCAACCTCCCCACCTGAGATCAAGTGTCCCAAGAAATCTATCTTGGTTTGACCAAATGCGCACTTGCTTTCTTTAGCATACAACTGGTTCTCTCTCAACCTCTGAAACACTTTTTCTAAGTGTTCCACATGTTTTCAATTGTCGAACTGAAAATCAGAATGTCATCAATATACACCACTACGAACTCGTCTAGATAGTCTCTAAACACATCATCCATCATTGTGCAAAAAGTTGCTGGAGCATTGCACAACCCGAATGGCAAGACTAGAAACTCAAATGATCCATAACGCGTTCGAAAAGCGGTCTTCTCAATGTCATTCTCTGCTACCCGAATCTGATGGTACCCGATCTCAAGTCTATTCTTGAAAAATACTTTGCTTTGATAGCCTATCAAATAAGTCGTCCACTCGTGGAAGAGGATACTTATTTTTGATAGTTATCGCGTTCAGCGCTCGATAGTCCACACACATTCGCATCGTACCATCCTTTTTCATTACAAACAAGATAGGTGCACCATATGGCGATCGACTAGGTCGAATGTGTCCTCGACCTATCAATTCTGTCAGCTGTCTCTTCAATTTACTAACTCTTGAGGATTCAACCGATATGGGGCTCTTGCCGGTGGAGACGAACCTGGCAAAATCTCTATCTGTGGTCCACAACTCGACGTGGAGGTAACTCGGCGGCAAGTCTTCTGGCAACACATCCTTAAACATGTTCAAGACTTCCAAAATAGGTTAGGAACAGATTCTTGACCATCTCCTATTTTGACTTCACCAGTATCCAAAACCATTGCAAGAAACACACGTTCGATGTCTAACTGCCTTACGCAACTGAGTTAAGGTAAGGAACATAGGATTCCAATCCTTATCAGTTAGCGTTTCCATTTTGAGCGTGGTTTTCTAATGTTCTTTATCTGCTGCAAGCGTGATCGATTATCTCCAGAACCCCTCATTTCGATTACATGTTTATGGAACCATTCCATACCCAAAACAAAGTCAAACCCCGTCATATTCAAGACAACTAAGTCTAGCTTAGCCTTCCAATCTTTGATTTGGACAGGAACTGCCCTTGCTATATTATTAGTATTTTGAGAACCTTTGCCAAAATTGATCTTTATTTCACACATCTTTATTACATCCAAATTCAATCGACGAGCTAGACTAGTCGATATGAAGTTGTATGTTGCTCCAGTATCGATCATCATTCGGACTCGGTCCCCTCGTATCCTTCCTGTCAAATATAGCAAAGGGTCAGTTTTGTCTTGAATAGCGAATAAGGCAGGTTGTGTCTGGCACAACATTACCTCTTCTGACTCATCTTCCGGATCTTCAAGCGTTTCTGGTTCAGCAACTTCCTCTTCTACCATCGCCTTGAAATGTCCTGATTGTTGTGAGGGTGCCGGACACTCTTTAGCAAAATGACCAGGCTTGTTACAATTATAACATTTCACGACCCCGCCTGCGGAACGCGGGGGAGCAGACTTTGGAGCCGATCCTTTGGTCTGCTGAGGAGGTGGTAACGCCAATGGTTTCCGAAATCCGGTGGGTCTTGATGTGTCCGAAAACTTGGAACTGCCAACAAAGGGACTTGCACTTCGAATTGATGGCGATTGATCTGGTCGCCTATCAAACCTTCTGAACCCAGACTTTGGAGGAAACCTCCTTGGTTTAGGTTTTGCTTCCTCCCCTTTGTACAAGTCTTCTAACGACATGCCATAAGCAACCTTTTGAGCTGCCTCTTGACATTCCCGATAGCTTGGGCTTGTACCTTAAGATTTCTCTTCGCGTTTTCTCATTCAAGCTAGCCATGAAGCAACTTCGAGCTTCATCATCGCTCATATTTGGCACCAATCGCCGTACACTTTCGAATCGATAAACGTGGTCCATAGGACTTCCCCGAACTCCCTGTTGACAAAGTGCCAGGTCAGCACGCAATCGCAAACCGAGATCATCCGGCATATACTGCTTTTTGATCTCCTTTTTCATGTGCTTCCAGCTGTTTCGGTATCCACGTTCACCTTCAACAATTCGCCACCAAGTCTTAGCTTCTTCTTTAAGAAACTGCTTGGCACATGCAACCTTTTCTGTCTTTCTCACGGAAGCAGCCTCGAAATAGCTTTCCATATCATACAACCAGTCATCCAAAACCTTGTAATCCTTTGAACCCATGAAATTCGAAGGCTTTACCGGTTTGAATTTACTGGGACCTCCACCAACTACTTCCGTCGAAGAATCTGATTCAGAGGAACCTGACTCTGAGTCATGCTTCTTCTTCTTTTCCGTGTGTCTGGTTGCGGAACATCTGGCACTGCGTATTCGTTGGAATCCGAACGGCAACATTATCGATTCGGTCGTTCAACCCCAAGAACATCCCCTCGAAGTTCGTTTAGGGCATCCATCATTATTTCTCGCCAACCAGGTCGTTGTCTAACCCTAGGGGGTCGACCTGGATCAGCCTCATCCATCTCCTCATTTTGAGCCTCTGCGACAGCCCTCTCTGCCTCAGGCTCTGGTTGCTTTCTCTTGCTCATCGTATTGAACCCTAGTGTCAACACTCGGAGAATATGCTTGGAATATTCCCAATGTGAAACTGGAAACACCCTGCACAGGTTGTACACCCACACACATCAGCTTAAACTAGCATAAGACTTTCGGACATACCTAGAATCTCACGCCGACTCACTGAGCAAGTGTTCTCCGAAGTTTGACAACTCACAGGATCAAACTCTCTGCGCAGAATACAGACATGTCAACCGAAAGCAATAGAGTATAACAAGAATTTAGAGTTATCTAAACATTGAACACCCTATAACTTAAGGCAGTCCTACTGACCGCAGAGAACTTGCTCCGATACCAATTGTCAGAGTTTTTACCTGGTGCCACAAAGGCGGCTTGCCAGGTGCCAACCCTGGAATCCCCTCTCTGGAAACCCCACGGAATCTGGTAAAATAACCCGTATTAGGAACCCAAGCCTTAGGAACTCAACCCCTAACTGACTAAGCCCACGAACGAGACTCACCTTGTGGATCAGGATACACGGACTAGCCGAGCTTTAGGTGTTGTTCCTAGCTTGGCGTGGTTGAGGCGGCCGGAGCAAGGCCTCAACCACTAGTTCTGCGGAACGTGAACTCGGGCAATGTCTTTGAGCTTCCGGGCAGGTTTTCGGACCAAGGAATCTGACTAACTCCTTGGAAGTGACGTGCCCCTATCTCAAAGGCAAGATCCTGCCAACGATAAGGATAGTCTAACCCTAGGGTGGGTTGTACCCCTATCGTGTGGAAGTTTGGGCGGCACAACGGAGGGTTGCACCTTGACGACACAAGCTTAGCTTGCACCGGTAGGAGGTTAACGAGCTCTTTTGACCTAACCTAAACCTAACCCCTAGGGGGGTATTAGGGCATGGGGTTAGGGCAACCCTAGGGTTAGGTCAACCCTAGGGGTGTCCCTAACCCTTTTTGACAAGCTATATTTAACGGAAAACTTATCTTTTGTAACGTCAAACTGGGGGAGAGTTTTCTAGAGGGTAAGTACTACCTTTGCCTAGAGTTTCTCGAGGTACCTAGTGACAGCCGGCCGGACTCCCTAAACACCTAAGTGCACTAAGCAGGACTGTTTCTCACTACAACTAGGGTTCGCCACACAACTTGGTAGGTAACAACAGTCAAACCCCAAAGTAAAGGGTCGAGTCATAGTAAAAACTATGACAGATGACGTGGCGAGAGGAAGAGTAGTTAAGGGAGTTGGGGCAAGGAAGGAAGGGTCTCCATTTGAAGTTCCAGCAGGAGATAAAGGTTCTCTACACTTTGTCTTTTGTATTCATGTTAGTAATGAAATGTGCATATTATAAGATCTTATGTGTATGTATGTGTACTCTCAATGAATGGGCCTAACAAGGCAATAGCCAAAATCCGTTCTTGCCCTTGACTTCGGAGACCAGTCATTGTGGCTTTGAGAGAAGGAGTTTTAATATATGTAAATGTGGAGAGTTGAAGGAAAGAAAGTGTGTAACCTTTCCTAAAGGCTAGGAGAAAGGAAACTCGGTTAAACAGGAAAAGGTGGGATTTCCGGTTTTCCTGTTTAACATTTGGCGACCACGGAGGGATTTCGCCATTGCAATGTTAGCATTCATTGAGAAAAGAGGCTAAAAAGATAAAATTCTTATTCTGAAAAAGGCTCAGAAGGTGTAGAGCCGGATGTGTAAAGGAAAAGGAATGAATGGAACCGTGGAGGAACCATCGTCCTGATTCAGCCTTAGCTGATCAAAGGAACCAAAGGCAGGCCAATAGAGTGGCTGCCCAATAGCAACTTGAAACTGACAAAAATAGACATCAAAATATCCTTGGTAAGATAGTAGAGGATATTGCAGAAACAATACAGAAATCTGAGGCTGATTCAGAGAATTGGAGGCAATATCAAACAGCTGGTTTAGAGGAGACTGTGAGAGGAACGGAAGGAGTGCCTGTTCATAGACCAAGATTTCAAGGAGAAGGATCTCCTAAGAACTCCCGAAGAGGAAGGGAGGAAGGTGTAAGAGGAAATACACCAGAGCAAAAGATTATTACAAATATGGCACTTTCCCAGGAATGTTTGGGGGTACGGTGATGTATCCCACATTCTCTGCAGGAAAGAAAGAAAATCCGAAAAGGCACTTACAACAGTTTGAAGAGGTAGTAAAACTGTATAAGGTGACGGATGCAGAAAGGCTGCTTATATTTCCACATACATTGAAAGGAAATGCCTCTGACTGGTATTATGATTTGGAAAAGGAAGTTAGAGAGGATTATCAGAAGGTTACTGATGCATTTAAGGAATATTCCAGAAAGGAGGAATTGCCGGAGGAACATTTAGAGAAGTTAAGGACTATCCTTCAAGGCAAAACAGAAAAGATAAATGAATATACACACCGTTTTAAGAAACATGAGAAAAAGTGTAAGGCATATGTAAAGATGGATGCCTTATTGCAATGGTATAAGCAAGGGTTGCTAAAACCATATAGAGATCTAGCACTTACTATCAATGAAAAGGATAGAGAGGATCTCATTGATCAATTTAAATATATGAGAAGAAGAGGAGGCAAATAGAAAAGATTGCAGAAGGAAAGCTAAAAGTATATGGAAGAAAGAAGAATCCTCTGATGAAGAGGAAGAGGAAGCTGATGTAGTAAAGGTTCGTAAATATCCAATAGATGAGAAAGCATTGGCTCAAATGATGAAAACCTTAAAAGGAATGACAGTTAAGGAAGAGATAAAGGCAAAGGTATGGTGCACTAATGTAACAATCCTGGCCATACAGTGGAGGAATGTAGGCTGCAACTGCCTACATGTCAAATCTGCGGAAAGGAAGGACATGTAGCCCGAAATTGCAGACATTTCCTGAACCAGAATGTGGCTAGTATAGAGAGAGAAAGGAGAATGGATGAACGTCCACCTCCTAGAAGGTTCCCACCTAACAGGAATCGTGGACATGATAGGAATGATAATATTCCTTATGAGAATAGGAACAATATATATGGCAGAAGGAATGAAGTTCCTTATCAGAGTAGGAACAATGGATGCTATGAGAGAAGGAATGATGTTCCTTACGAAAACAGAGAGGATAAGTATTATGGAGAAAGAAATGGTCCATACAATGGACGACAGAAGGATAGATCCTATACAGAAAGAAATGATAAACAATATAAAGGAGAAGCAAGACCTTATCAAGGTCAAAGAGGCAGAAATGAGCAATATAATCAGGTCAATAATAGACAAGGACCACAGGGTAGGAATTTTCCTTCCCAGGTTTGTTATACATGTGGTGAAACAGGACATATCTCTAGGGAATGTCCAAGGCGGAATGTACAACCTCCTACTTCCACCAGAACGACTAATGTACAGCCTACAACACGGCTTATTCAAATAGAGGAGGAAAAGGATGAGTATCCACCCGTTGCAAGGGCAGTTATAGCTCTTCAAGAGAAGAAGAAGGAATCCGGTTATGGTGGAGAGGAGAGGTAGTTACTATTCCTAACAAGAAGGAGAGCTTGTTACATAAAAAGGTAAACGAGCAGGAGCAAGATCCTGATAAGAAAGGTCAGACTGATAACGAATTAGAAGGTACAGACAAGGTGATATAGATAAAGGTGAAAAAGTTTTTCATTATTACCATTACATGATAAAACAATGGATTCTATGTATCACCAAGCTATAAATCAGGAGGTAAAGGTTACGCTTGGACAGTTGATACGGGTAGCTCCTTATATCAGAAACCAAATATTAAATGCGCAGTGAGCTTAGTTCAGCAACAACCACCTTCGAGTGAAGGATATACAATCTGTAAAATGGATAAGGAAGTACTGTATGAAGGTGATTATGATGGACAAGTTCCTTGCATCACAGTATATGTGGGAAGAATAAGTTAAAACGAGTGTTAATAGATGAGGGTTCAGGTGTGAATTTTATTGAAGAAGGTGAATGTAAAAGGATGGGTTTAGGACCAATCCAACCTGCTCCATTTAACCTTAAAATGGCTGATTAACGGAGTGTAAGGCCATTAGGTATAGTAAGAGCGGTTACTATATCTGTGAAAGGACTTAAATTTAAAATATCCTTGATAGTCCTACGAATGGAAGGACGGGATGCAACCTATACTATGTTATTGGGCGACCGTGGCTTAAGATCACTTGCGTTGTGCAAGATTGGGGCTCAGGAAAAATGACAATAGGACAAGGTGACATGAAGGTGGATATCTATACTCATGCTAAGAGGTATTTAGCAAAAAGGGATAGACCGGTTGCATTAGAAGGATATGATTGGATGCAGGGCTTGGATGATTAGGAAGAAGAAGAAATTTTGAAGACATACCCTGATCTAAAAGTCCTTGCAGAGAGATTGATTTATATGCAATCGTGAAAGAGAAAAAAGAAAGCCTCTCAAAAGGAACAGGAAGAGGATCAGTTGGGGTTGTAGAAAAAATTTATAAGTCTGTTTCTTATGAAATAAACTTACAGGAACAACCTGTGGATTACACTTAACATATATTACTAATGACCCTCTAGAGCAAGTCACATAGGAACAGAGAAGGAACCTAAGATGTTGACTATAGCTCAAGAACTGGATCCTGAATTTTAAGGATAAAGGATTGGCATTGTTAGCCAAGTATAAGGATGTATTTTGCAGGGTCCCTATAAGGATCTAAAGGATACCCCCAGAACTCTGTATGCACACTATTAACTTTTGCCGGGATGCCAACCAGCCAAAACACAAATGCATATAGGATGAATCCTAATTATGCAAAGTTAGTTAAGGAGGAAATTGATAAGTTGTTACATGTTGGTTTATATATCTTATACAAGGAGCACAATGGTTATCACCACTTGTAATTGTTCCTAAGAAAAATGGAAAGTTAAGAGTATGTGTAAACTATAAAAAGTTAAATGACGTTACAGCTAAGGATACCTTTCCGATACCTTTTACAGAGGAAATGCTGGATAATGTTGCTAGACACGAAATGTATTCTTCATGGATGGCTTTTCGGGGTATAACCAAGTGATGGTAGCTCCTGAAGATCAACATAAAACAGCTTTTATAAGTCCGTGGGGTGCATATGCTTATAGAGTTATGCCTTTTGGCTTATGCATGCACCCTTTACTTTTCAAAGGATTATAACAGATACCTTCCGGGAATACCTTTTAGACTTTATGAAAGTCTTTATGGACGATTTCAGTGTCTATAGTTCAAGGAAGAACATTTGCATTGTCTGGAAAAGTGTTTCCAGAAATGTAGGCAAAATTTAGTTGCTTTAAATCCTGAAAAATGTAACTTCTTTGTTAAATTAGGAGTCCTTTTGGGACATATTGTTTGTAAGGAAGGTATATTGGTGGACCAGGATAAGGTTAAGGTTATCCTTAGTTTACAACCACCAGAAGATATAAAGGAGTTACGAAGGTTTTTAGGAAAAATAGGTTATCATAGGCGGTTTATAAAGCATTATGCTGAGATCGCAAAACCTTTGACATATTTGCTAAAGGCAGATGTACCATATGATTAGACATCACAGTGTCAAGAGGCCTTTGACCAACTTCGGAAGGCTCTTATTAAAGCACCAATATTAGTTAGTCCTAAATGGGATCGAGAATTCCATGTACAAGTGGATGCCTCTGATATGGCAATCGGAGCCATCCTTACACAGATGCAAGAGAATGGAAAGGATCGTCCTATCTATTACGCTAGCCGTAGACTAACACCTGCGGAAGTAAATTACACCACTATAGAAAAGGAAGCTTTGGGGATGGTATATGCTATCCATAAATTTAGACACTATCTTTTGGCTAATAAAGTGAAGATTTTTGTCGATCATAAAGCTTTATTATATTTACTTAATAAACCTGTACTTACAGGAAGGCTAGCCAGGTGGTTTTTACTTTTACAGGAATATAATTTTGAGATAATTCATAAACTAGGAAGGCAGCATAACAAGCTGACCATTTAAGTCGCATTAAAAAAGTGAAGTTCCTATACGTACTATGGATGATTTTCCTGATGCGAATTTATTTCGTGTCGACGTTCCATTAAGGTGGTTAGATCATATAAAACAGTATCTAGCCACTGGAATAGTACCATCTATTTATAGGACAGCAGATGAAAGGAAATTGTTTGTGAGGACACGACAATTTCTCTTGTGGGAGGACAGCTGTATAAATTGGGATCCGATGGGGTTTACGGAGATGTGTAGACCCTTTAGAGGTCCGGAGGTTGTAAAAAGGCTCATTCAGCCTTGCAGGAGGCCATTTTGCAGAGGAAATAACAGGAAGGAAAATCCTTCAGGCAGGATTATGGCGGCCTACTTTATGGAGGGAGGTAGTAGCTATTGTAAGGCATGTGATAAATGCCAACGTGCACAATTACCTCCAAAGAAACAAATACAACCTTATAATCCAGTTCTCCCACTAGAACCTTTCCAGAAATGGGGAATGGATTTTATAGGACCAATTAATATAAGTTCAAAAAGGAATCAATATATATTGGTTTTAACAGATTATATGACAAAATGGGTAGAGGCAGAGCCTGAGAAGGCCGACGCATAATAATACAGCAAAGGTCATATACAATATTATAATAGTGCGTTATGGCATTCCGAAGGAAATTGTGATGATAAAGGAAGCATTTCGTGAATGAAACGATAGAAATGCTCATGAAGGAGTTTGTGATAAAACACAGGAAGTCGACACCATATTACCCATAGGGTAATGGGCAGGCTGAGTCGACAAATAAAGTCCTTAAGAACGTGTTAAGGAAGGTAGTTCAGGATAATCGAAAAGGATTAGGATGAAAGGTTACCAGAATTCTCTGGGCCTATAGGACAGCTTATAAAAGTGACTACTAGTATGACACCTTTTAAGCTCGCTTATGCTTAGAGGCCATAACCCCAATGGAGTTTATTGTGCCATCCTTGCAAATAGCGGTACAATATAATATAGGAGAAAAGGACTCTATGGCAACTCGTTTAATAGAACTGGAGAATTAGATGAGTTAAGGAGGTACGCTTTATGGACTATACAGGCTATCCAAAGGAGAAGAAAGCTTAGCTCGATAGGAAGAGAAGAGGAAAGGAGATAAAGGAAGGGACTTGGTCCTATGGTATAGAGGTAAGGTGGGAGAAATGAGTCAAAAGTTTGATTTAAAATGGATAGGCCCTTTTCGGGTTAAGTTTGTAAAGGAAGAGGAGTGATGCAGTTAGAAACGTTGGAAGGAAAGGAAATCGAGGGAATGGTGAATGCTAATAAGGTAAGGAAGTATATATTGCAGGAGAACGTGCAGGAAAGTTATTTTATTGATTTGAGGAGCATATTCCTTGTCTGTCAGTGCACACGGAACGAGGCTGTAGATCTAGGGTTTTACAGAGTGTGCAGTGAGAGAGAATGTCAGCAAAGAAAAAAGGTGTGTCTATGAGGAATTGTCGTGAAGCTGACGGAGTTTGGTGATGGCAGCACTCTCACGATCCACATCACTAAACATCGCCGTGAACCATTCCACAAACTCGTCAAAATTCCCAAGGATTGGATCATTGTTCCAGCAAGGCTGAGAACCATGAAAGAGCAGAACCAGAAAGCAGCGACCCGATCAATCCAACCTTAATGGTTCTGTGCTGTAGCGCCTCAGCTGCATCATGATCTGTAGACGAATTTGATTAAGAAAACCTTGGAACTTCGATCGGGTACCATCAAATTTTTCGGACATGCTGATCTTTGACTCTGGAGAATTCGCACGCTGTCAGAGTTGATCATTCTCCAGGTGTAGTTGTTTGAGCTACTGCTGGAGGGCAACAACTTGCTCATGAAGAAATGCTCGGACATGATGAGTCGAAGAAAGAAAGAACAAAAAGAAAAGAGAAGAAAATCGAAAAGAAAATTGAAAAGAGAGAAAGAAAGAAAATGGGATCGATGACAAGCGGAAACAGAAGCTTGTCACTACCGCAGAATCATTCAAAGTCACGACCTTGTGCAAAGGCGAAACTTTAGAACAAGGGTGGAACCTTGAAAGGAGGAGATTGTATTCAAAAAAGATGAATACAAAATGAAACACAAGGCCAGAGACTGGTATTGAAGATTCTGAGAAACCTGAACTAAAACCCTGTTTTAATATCTAAGGTCTTGAGAATTGTATGGTCCACAACTGGTCGGAATTGTGATCCACAACTGGTTTGAGCATGCGTATGAATATACCCTTGTTGTTGATGGTGTAGTTCAGCATCAGGATCATACGGGCCCAGTTGGTTAACACATGTGTGTGTGAGTTAAAAGGTCTCAGGTTCAAGTTCTGTTAAAGGTAAAAAATAATTATATATATCCTCTCGAAAATTATTATATCCTCTAGCATTCGGCCCTTCTGGGCTGCTTATTGAGTGTTACTAGTGTTTATGCAAAAGAATTATTATATCTCTAGAATATTATATCCTTTAGCATTTGCATGGTTGATGATGAAATGACACAAATGCTTGGGCTGCTTATTGAGTGTTACTAATGTTTATGCAAAAGAATTATATATCCTTTAGCATTTGGCATGGTTGATGATGAGAAATGACACAAATGCTTGGGCTGCTTATTGAGTTTACTAGTGTTATGCAAAAGAATTATTATATCCTCTAGCATTTGCATGGTTGATGATGATAATGACACAATGTTGATGCAAAAGAATTATTATATCTCTACGCATTTGACGTGGTTGATGATGAGAATGACACAATGTTGATGCAAAAGAATTATTATATCCTCTAACATTTGGCGTGATTGATGATGAGAATCACAAATTGGGAGTTGTTTCTTTGGTGCTTGAACATTACTTGACATTTCTTTCAGATGGATAAAAAGGTGTTGTTGATGGTGTGGTAGCAAGACACAATTGGGAGTCGTTTCTTTGGTGCTTGAACATTACTTGACATTTCTTTCATATGATAAAAAGGTGTTGTTGATGGTGTGTAGCAGTTTTTGGCTAAGTGAAACATGGTTATTGCATGAGACACTTGGTAAAAAAACTTTCGGAAGGAATTAAGAGTTTAGAGCTTATTCATCTTTTATGGAAATTTATTTGAGCCATTTCTTCAACTTCCTTTGAGAAGGCAAAAAGTGAAATGTGTGGGAAAAAGAAAAATACAGCTTTATAAGTATTATT
The DNA here is from genome assembly GCA_003024785.1 of Selaginella tamariscina. Lineage (NCBI taxonomy): Eukaryota > Viridiplantae > Streptophyta > Lycopodiopsida > Selaginellales > Selaginellaceae > Selaginella > Selaginella tamariscina. The sequence continues at coordinate 92,839 of PUQB01000441.1, forward strand.
TACTACAGATAAAAGGCATTAAGCAATTGCTTTTTTCTGAAGAAGAACATTTTGAACCACTTGACATTTAATATAAAATAATCTTTTAATGCTTCATGTAGTTGAAATTGAAGTTGATAACTTAGTCTTTGAGCGATGATTTGAAGGGCGTAGAACTTAGGATGATGCTAGTAATATGGATTTTACTAATTTAATAGATACTGTAAGGCTTAAATTCATAAGTAAACATGCAATTGTGCTTGTTACTACAAGCACCACGTTCAAGTTAAAAGACTTGTTCTTGCTTAAGTTGGCAAGAAGATTGGTATCCGTGTGCTCATGCAATTGTAATTGTCATGTTTCAGTGGGAAAGTGTGCAATCCTACGCCCATCTTTGTTAGTCACTTAGACTTATTAGGGCATATATAAGTGTTATCTATACTTTTGATCTGAAGGGCTTGTGTAAGGATAATGAAGGAAATACAACAACCATTGAAACACATTATCCTCTTATCCTCCAAAGAAAAAAACATTACGAAAGAAGACATTGATTCAGAGAAGAGGGATTTCCATGCTAGCCAATTTGATTAGTTTATTTTGGTTCTTTTTTTTTTTTTTTTCTTATTTAAATATGTTAACAAGTAGAATATTCTAGATTATTTTAATTGAAGGGGTTTAGTAACAATATTTTTGTAATATTCAAAACTTCACAAAGTCAAAATTGTAATTTTATAACTTTCAAAGAGTAAATTTGTAACTTTATAAAGTTGAGGATATAAACATAATTTTCCCAAAAGATAATAGACGATTGAGAATAATTTGAATTTAATGTTGCTTCGATTAGAATTTTATGTATTTAAATTTAAATATTGATATGAAAATAAAATACTCTTAGTATTTTAGTAAGTACATGTATGTAAGCTTGGTGTTAAGAGGACATGAAAACAAGAAATGGTATATATAAGCAGTAGATAAGCTACCTCTGTTGGAAATTGAGGTACTTAATACAATACCAAACAGATGCAAAGAACACAGAGAACCCAACAAGTACGGCTCCTACACCAGGAAGTCGTAATCATAACCAAAGTATGATTTCACAAACTCCCTTCCTGTGGTCCCCCGTTGGGTGCTTAAACTGTTCCGTCGTCCCCGTACTGTGAACTTATTAAACCGTATACGTCCATGCAACTGGCATATCCAGTAGTACATATCCACCACTTTGGTATTCTCGTATACATAACGCGAAATTAACACACACACACGCCGCGCCGCCATACAAGAGGATATATTACATACTTACTTGGTGAGATAATGTCTAATGCATAATCCGACAGGGATATATAGTTTATGATAGTGTGTTGGCTGTGTGGAGATCCACATACACATACACATACACAAGAAAGTATGCACACTACCTGTGTGAAAGAGAGAGAGAGAGAGAGAAGAGAGAAGAGAGAGAGAGGAAGCTTTTTAAATGTATGTATTGTAATCCATATACAAAACAATATGCATATACATAAAAACACACACACACACTACCGGTTTGGGTATCATGAAGCCAGAGAGAAGATTAAACAGGATAGAAAGAGGAGCCATGATAGCAGCAACTTGTGATTGGGCGTGATCGAGACAGCCATCATACCATAGTAGTAATGTACATGAAATGAAGAACATTATGAAGAAATACCACAAGAACTTGCTCAGTTTCCAATCAAAAGTATATCATGAGTCGTATCCAGCGTAGAATATCGTTGCAAGAGTATATATGTATTCTCTATAACACCTGTATTATGATACGACTTCAGAAATCTCTCTCTCTCTCTCTCTCACACACAACACACATACACCTGGTTCATTTATCAACTAGCAGCATACACATTACATAATGAAATAATATACCAGATGTGCGTGTATAGAGATATGTATAGGTCTAGTTCATCACTATATCATTACATAAACAAAAATAAACAGAGAATACACACACAAGCTTAATTTTATGCACAAACATATACATACTATAGTGAAGAATATATAATGGATAAAACATTGAAGTCTATGTGTGGTGTATGTCCTGCATACATATCATACACCCATACACGACACACGCACACACGTACCTGACTAGGCATATGGAAGGGGCAAATACATTCCAGCGGCTCGTTCTCCTGTAGTAAACAGTACTTCCGTAGCAACAACGGTTGTACGGTCGAGCAATTATTCACACCCAAGAACATAGTAGCTCCATACATAGCACAGTCACATTAAACAATCCTGCTGCCTAGACCTGAAAGGAAGTGTGTGTGTGTGTGTGTCTAGAGAGAGAATTTGTAGTGTATTACCATACACCCAAATACAAAAACGCATAAAATGTATGTGGTTCATACAGATTTCTTATAACACACACGCACACATGCACCACACACGTACCGTTTTTGGCCAACTCTCCAGAAGATTGTTCCAAAGAGATAGCAAGACATAATAGTGAACAAGAATCTTACACAGTTGTAATTGGTGTTCGCCAATATGTCAAGTTTTGCTTCCACAACATGACTTCAATTGTTCGAAAAATGACTGTGAGTACTGTGTTGGAAAAAATAGGTCCTTGCTATTAGCAGCAGGAGGGCTGCTTAACTCTTAACTAGAGACTTATTACGCCTATAAAAAAAAAAAAAAAAAACAGACTTAATTAGTAATATTAAAATGTAAAACATGTTATATTTTGTCATACAGAGAGATGTCACTCGTATATGGGTTTTACTACATAAAACTGAGTATATATATACATATAACCAACAAACGTATATGTACGTATGCTCTGGTGAAGGAAGAGTTCAGGTAAATATCAGCAAAATCCACGTTCATTTTTTTGTTCCATGCCTGGGAGCTCACTTCAAGCATCCATTGGCGGATTGTATCCCTCTGATATCTTTGGAACTCCTGGATAGCCTCAAAGTAGTCTAATAAGTTTCTGTGAAGTTCTTCCGAGTGGCCCAGCATAAATCACCTGCATGTAAAAAACATTAATATTATTATTAATGTGTTTATATTAAACACGTTATTATTTAAAAAAACTATATTACCTGGCCTCCACGTTTCATAAAGCAAAAGCCATCGAAAGCCTCAAATATGTCAATATAGGTTGGAATGGTGCAAACCACGGTTCGACCTGTATCAACGTGTTTCGGACCGTTCTCATAAACTATAGCTGCCGCCCTTGCATCTAAACCTGTACACACACACACACACACACACACAACACAACACACCATACACATATGTATATTAGTTATCATCATAAATAATAATAAATAATACAACACACCCTAAACCCCAAAACTGTTGCAATATATCAAGAACAATACACACGCACCACACGCACCTTGTGCACCACACATAAACACACCTGATGTTGGTCATCCATGAAGATTATTGAAATTAGCAACAAGCTCCACGGCAATAGTTAACCGTTTCCTTTGCTCCGTCGATAAACCCTGTTACTCCTGGAGCCCAACAATGCATCCCTGAGATTGTCTAGTCTACCAGCTCCATTACCTCGTCGACAAATTGCTGCAATTTACGAACAAATATATAATTACAAAAATAAAATATTACATTGTTCTCTCTCTCTCTCACCACACACACGTACCAATTTTTCGTGTGCTTCCACGTCACTTGGGAGGCGTAACCACGCAGAGAAAATAAGAGACTCACGAATAGTGACTTGTGGGGAGTGTATATCGTTCTGTTCACAGTAACCGGATATTCTCGCGAATGTTTCCTGCTTCTTGGGATATCCTCCTATACGAATATCCCCTCAATATATCCGCCCGTTTTTCTTCCGGCAAGTACGTCCTGGATTTTCCGGCGCCGCTTACTCCCATGAGTGATGTCAGCACTCCGGGCCGAAACGCCCCAGTTACATTGTTTAGTAATTGGAGCCTGGGTTCTGTCACGCCTTGTTCCCTCATTTCCTAAATAGATAAGTTAATATATTATATATACTGTTTGTGTATATAATATATTATGTATACATAAATCTGATATTGCTACAGTAAGCATTTGAGCAAACACAAACGCAGACACACATACACACATGCACATGCACACACAAAGTATCTTTATCCTTACATTACGATTACAAACTGAGATAGAAACGCATCAAGAGAGAGATGAGTTACTCTCTCTCTCTCTTATATATATATTGTGTGTGTGTTGTGTGTGTGTATCTGTATATATGTTTAGTATGTGTATAAATGTATATGTATCTATCTATCTATTTAGCTATCTTACACAACACGCACACATATATATAGGCATGCACATTGAACACACATGTGTATCTAGAGTATAAATTATGCATAGTTATATGGTATCTATCGTACTGTGGGCGTCATATTTCACACACACAGCACACATGCACACTCATTCGATCGGATATATCTTTTAACACACACACACTTACTGCAGGCATATCGACAAAAGTAGCTGATATCACTGAACGAAATGGTCAAAGATGTAAATGGCAAAATCATCCCTCGTTTTGGAGCAAAGACCGCTGCAGTCTCCACTGTTTGTCTTCCCTATCAGTAGATATCCTCTTCATCTGTACACCATCTGCACACGAACACAGAGTTTAGTTTGTGTATATAAATCATAAACACGTAGTTTAGCATGTGTATAGGTGCGTATAGAGCTGGCTCTTATACGTATCCGTATGTATGTACACACACAGACACACACCGTATTTGTTTGCATCTGCTGATGTAAAGCACGACGGGAAGGATCTCTTGCTAGATCGCTCCCGAGATTTTGCGTAGGGATCATACTGTAACCTTCCTGGCTTGCTTGTATCTCCGCTAAAGACTCTTCAGATATAACAGCTTGAGGTTTTCCAAGAGCTGGATAATGGTAATTAGAATATAATATATCCAATATATTAAGAGCATATAAACACCTATGCGATTATACATACAATATTAATCTATTTCAATAATAGTTAATTGATTTAAAACTAGACTGCTTACGTTTCAAGAATGTTAATGCAAATGTTGTAGATAATGTTAAAGAGTATAACAAATCCAACGAGAGCAGCAACTCCAATCCAGTACCAATATCCTCTATGGTTAATCGACCTCTCTTGTAGAGCTTTTGTACCAAGAGGGAGTGTAGAGTTTTCCACAGGCTATTATAAATATTAATACAGTAACTAATTATTTACAATAACAAATTAATATATGTCCATATATACTTAAAAGTTTTAAGTTTTTAATTTTAAAGTCACACTTACTATTCGCCAACGAGGAGCTAAAAACTCATTAATACTTAATGCAGTATCTGCATACATTAATGGGGATATCCAGTAGCCCATATCCACCATCCTGGGATTCTATCTGCATATATTAAGTTTTATATAAGACTTACTTAGATTATAGATAATTAAATCATATAGGTTTTTGTTTATATAATCATATAAGGTTATACATCGATATTATAACATAAGAACATTATCTCATACAAACTTCGATCAAAGTTTATGTGCACGTATACCATGCGTATGTCAGTGTGTATGTATGTGTGCTTCTAACTAGATACATATATATGAAAATTTACCTTTAGAGATGATAAAGCCTCCAAGTACAAACACAACCAGCAAAGAAAATGCACCTCCTGTGTTCGAAATAATTATAGTTCTACACAGCCCCGCAATACACCTAAACAAAGAAGAAGCCATTTGGTGTACCAACAAAAGAACAAGAAAATGCTTAAAGAATCTTCCAGCTTCCGGGGAATATCCCTCTACGTAGTATGTCATGCCTGCCCATATGAAGGACTCTAAAATGGCGAATGGTACTGTCAGTACGTATGTTGGTAATGTAAATGCCCATGCTGGGTAAAACAGTAAGCCCTTTGCTTAAAGAAAACTGGTAAACGAAATATAGTAATAGAAACCTGCAATAATTACATTCGTATATAAGAATATACATTATATCTATGTATTAACGTATTGTGGGTGTGTGTGTTTGTATGTATGCATATATGTAATAAATGGCTTGAGTATGGTATCAAAACATGTAACATAAGCATACGCTCGCACGCATGCACACACATACACAAGAAGTAGATGGAAATAAGACAGTTTTTTAAGTTTTAGTTTGTAACAGTTGACAAAAATGAGTACACACACACACACAAAGGCGGATGACTGTTAAGGGGTTGGTAAGTTACCTCTTGAGAAGCCATTAAACATGATGGTGATTATAGAGAAGAATAATGCTCCCAAGTATTGTATTTGCATCATTAATATTTCTGTGGTGCATTCTTGTTCGTAAAAACACAGTCATTGCAACAAAAGCCATGAGCACAATCTGCATAAACATATATAAAATACATATACATGCTGATATTGCATATACTTAAGATCATCTATAGCAACTCTATCTCTCTCTCTCTCGTACCTGAACGACTTGAACACGTATACAAACGAGTTACGTTTACACCAGCAACCATTCTTTCGCATAACACGCCTTGAAAAGCTCCCATTTGCTGACCGAGTATCTCTTAAACACGAGAGCTGCTCTGTGGCTGCTTGATTTGTCATATGGATGTTTTAACTCTGCAATTAACTGTTGACCCACGTGAAACTGCTTAAACCTCTCCGTAAACTCCTTAACCGAGATATATCTGTACGGTCTCCGTCTATCTGCCCAGTATTGCTCTTGGTCCTTTCTTGAAGTAACCTGCAATACATAACATATGTCTCGTCTCTCTCTATCTCTCACACACACACACCCCTACCTCCTGTAGGAAATCAGCAATGCCTTTACGCTCAGGGCACTTAAACCCACAGCTCTCGAAGAACTCCATAACATACTGCCTTGGCCCCTGGTAAACGACCTGTCCTTCCGAGAGGAGCATAATATCATCAAAGAGATTAAATGTCTCTGGTGCCGGTTGGAGCAACGACATGAATACTGTGCCTTCTGTGACGTGTGCGAATTGCTGAAGACATTTTACAATCTGGTATGTTGTGGAGCTGTCTAAACCCGTAGATATCTCATCCATAAACAGTGTTTTAGTTTGGTCCAACAATCATCTCTCCTGTATAAACACGTGAATAAGTGTGCGTGCGTGCGTGCATGTGTGTGTGGGTTTCAAACTTTATGCGTGTATACATGTATATTGA